>BSBK01009166.1:117500-172149 GCA_027943335.1 Chamaecyparis obtusa
TCATTATTTGGCATATCTAGTGACTCGAAGCTCACATCTACTAGTTTCAAGGTGATTCAGTACCTAGGATGGATTACCATCCTTCTTTTCATGAGGGTATCCCTTCATTTCATGGAGGTCAGCAGCAGTCATCTCATGCTTGCCCCCCACCCACCCAACTTCCAGCAGAATTACTCATACTAGCAACCTCAAGAGGAGATGCTTTCTTTGAAAGAACATGCTCATCATGCCCAGATCCAACAACAACAAGCTTTGGCTCAGAAGGATCAAGGTTATAGGAGGTATCTGGCAGAACAATACAAAAGAAATGAGGCCGTGCTTGCTGAGGGGCTGGAAGCACAAAAGAAACACTATGAGGAGGTGTTGGAAACACAAAAAAGGCATATGCGAACACAAGAAAAGGAGCAGTTTGATGCTAGGTGGAAGCAGTGTGAAGAAGTCATTGTAGGATAGCAAAAAAGTCAAGTAGCCCTTGCAGGTAATCTGGCCTCACTGAACAAAGTTTAAAAAGAGAATTTAATTAAGGTTAGTGATGCTATGGCTGAAAAAGAGGAAGATTTCCAAAGAGCATTAGCAGCTCAGAAGGATGCTTATGAAGAGTTGGAAGTTCATAAGAATAACTGTGAAAGGGTGGTTCAAAACCAGAAAATTTTAATGGAAGCCATGTTTGATAGGGGCATTAAATTCCAGCTTGAGAAAGAATAGGATTTGGCAGCCCATAAGGAAGAAATAAAAAAAGCACAAAGAAATAATAGGGCCCTTGATTCTAAAGGGTACAAATGATAAGGAGACTCATTGGATACAACTTGAGGAAGCTCTTTGTAAAAAAGAGAAAGAGGCTATATCACAGTTATCTGTTGAATCTTTTAATGGTTCCAAGCAGACCATCGAATTGGAGGCTTATTTATTTGAAGAGCTGCCTTGTTTTGTTGAAGATGACCATGCTTCTAATGTGCCACCCATCTCAGCTACTGAAGAACAAAGAGAGGAATGTTCTCCTAAAAAGAAGCATGCTGCTAGGAATGTTGATAAGAGAAATGATGTGGAAGAAGAAGCTCCTCTGCATGAATTGGTAGTTGAAGATCTTGTCAATAGTGAAAAGAGCCCCAAGTTCATTCTTTCCAGGGGTTGCCCTTTAAGGTACTTAGCAAGAACAGAGGGTGGCCACGAAGATCCAATCATGTTTGTGTCCAAACATGAGTGTTCAAATGAAGCCGAGGCTGAGGGTGAACTTGCAGCTCAGCAAAGGCAATCTCAAATCACTTATCTACCCCTGGATAATGGAGATAAAAAATTTTTGGTGGAGGTGAGTCAATTTGTTTATGTCCTTCAAGAGGTAGTGCATCGGTTTTTCATACAACTGTGTGTACTTCCTTCCTTGTTAGCTATGGGTAAAAGTACAAAGCTGTGTCACACTTTTATAAAGGAAAAGGTCAACAACACATAAAATTTTTAACTTTAATGACATAAAAATGATATTTATGTTTAAAATTTGGAGATGATGTAAACTAATGAAATGTGTAAAAGTGGATGAAGTTTATGCCTATAATTTTTTTAATTTTTTTTGAACAAGAATTCACATAGTTTTTAAATTTTTTAAGTCCATTTTTTACTTGCTGAAAAATGTTGAAAAATGAGGGTCTTGTCCACACCAAAAAAGTATATGCAAATAATCTTTTTTTCCTTTGATTTAAAAATATGTCATAGATAAAATGTACAGCTAGTGCAGAAAAGAAGAAAATTTAGTTTTCAATTTATATTTTCTCTGTTATGACTACTCAAAGTCGAACATACTTGAAATCGACAGTTTTCATCTCGCGTCAAATTTCCCCTATCAAATCTACACCATTCAAAAAATAAATTACACTCTTAAAGATAACTCTCTCCTCTAGTGTTAAATACAAATTTTCAATTTTTTTTGATAAGCTTTACTATTTTTTTCTATTTTTGAAGCATCTTGTTCTCGAATGTTAAAATACCTACTTGCAGTATTTTGAAATTATAATATATTAGATCTACTTAAGATACTATAAAAATTATATAATGATAATCTTGACTCTGTGCTCTAAAAAAAGGTATTTTTATATTTGTAAAAAAATATCATTAAAAATAGTAAGAGTTATTGAAACATCATTTTTCTGAAATTTTTTTATTTCTTTAGTAATTGTTATAAAACATGCATTTAATAGATATTTCCAATTGGAAAAGGTGAAGAACTTATCTAACTTAGCTAGAATGAATCTAGCTAGACCATATGTTTGATAAAAAATAATTTTAGTTATAAATACTCAAATTCAGCTGTGCTGATAAGTTGTCCTGAAACGTGACACAACTTTGTGCTTTTACCCCTATCCTCCTGCATGAAAAGTGCAAAGCCCTGAGGAGAAGGGGTAGCTACTTCAGCCAACTAGTGAATGGTTTTGTGTAACCAGGTCTCTGCACTGGTTAGTTTAGGATAGGATGGGTTTCCTACTTTCTTCCAATTTTCTAGTTTAGTCTTTTCCTGTTTTCCAAGAAGTGCCTGTGCACAGTTTGTCCTGCTAGTTCAGTTTTTGTCTCTATCAAGCATTTGTGCTCAGTAGCGACCCCATGCCCAATGGATATGTCAAGGCAACTGGTCCAATGTCTAGCAGGCTGACATCTCGCAGAGGTTGCCAAAATGTTGCCCAAAATTTCCCTATCATTCATTTTTGGCCGCAGTCCTTTTTTCTAAAGAAATGCTCAAGTGTTGAAAACCCAGTGTGTTTTCAACCTTCTCTATGAAGGCTCAGGATGTTTCTGCCTTTTGGTCCGAAAGCTCGGTGCGTTTTCGACCCCCCGCTCTGAAATTTTAGTGTGTTTTTGACCTTCGCTCGAAAACCCTCTATGTTTTCGACACCGTCTGTGTTTTTGACCCTAAGTGCGCAACTCTGATAGGCGGATCCCAGTTCCTCATAGCCATGCAAGTGCAATGGAGATCCGACAGCTATTGCATAATCTCAAGGAATATTCCTTGCCCTTGCGATCATGCGACAACGGTCATATTGGAATATTAGTGGGTCCGCATTTTGAGTAAGGTGGCATATTTCCTTCAAGTGGGCAACTCCAACCTATGGGCCCGGTGGCTGGCTTTCCTCAAAATCTTGTGGTTGTCACATGTTTGCAAGGAATATTCCTTGCCCTTGCAATCATGCGACAGGATGACACCTGTCAGTGGGCCCATTCTTTGTCTGCAAAGGTTAAAGCTGAGCAAGATCAACGGTTGTCGCTACACTACTAAGGAAAGATGTTGCCTGTTTAAGTGCACAGTGTAATGACAGCCATCGATCTTCCTTCCAATGTGATGCAGTGGTCAGTGGTTAACATCTGATGGTTTGTCACATGATCGCATGGGATCTTCTGATCCCATGTGCCCATGCGACTAACTGCCTGTGGTTACGGTGGTTACGGTGGTTACAAGCTAGCAGCAGTCAAGCGAGGGTCACAAGTTGACGTTGTCATATGATTGAATGCAGCCTTCTAACCGCATGCAACCATGCGACAAACTATCAGTGGTTGCGGTTAAGAAATCTAACACTATCGCATGATCGCATGAGCTCAAAAGGCTGCATGCGATCATGCGACAAACCTTCAACGGATGGCGGCGGCATCGATGGGCTCAGTGGTCCTTTTTGATGAACACTAGTGGTTTGTCGCATGATCGCATAGCCCCCTTTTAGGCTATGCCAACATGCGACAAACTGTTAGCCGCACCGATAGGAGGTTGTACAGTGCAGTGTTCTTACGTCGATGAAACATTAAAGAGATGGCGCCATCTGTAATTTGAATTTAAATTCATTGCGAAGATCAGATTTTGAGCATTCATGACTCAGTGGGCTTGCAGGGAGGTAGATGGATCAAGATGAATGTTTTTCTGCAGGCATGATCAATTCAGGGTTGGGGCATGCAAACAAAATATCTAATCGGCCATGATATTTGCAGAAAATATTTATGATCAGACACGACTAGTTTAGGGTTTTGATTATTCTATTGCAGATTTATGTAACCCTAAGGAGATATTTTGATTCCTGCCTGCATGCAGGGGACGCGTCTATTCTTTTTGGAGCTTGTAGTGCTCAGAATCTGGCAATTGTAAAAAGAAGGTTTTCTTTCTCAGAGAGAAATTTGTGGCATTTTCTTGCCCTTTGGCTTTTCTGCAATTGTAAAATTTTCATTCATAATGAAAATATTGCAAAGTATTTTGTGACAATCCTGCATGTCCTTGTGCTCCCCTATTTGCAGTACCTCTTATTGGATCAAAGTGTGTGCATGTTTTCAATGATGTCTTAGTTTCCCTGATTTCTCTTATTTTTTGTAATTGTGTGTGTTATTGTGTTTGATCTTATTTAGATGTTTTGTGGGTATATTTCAGCCCCTAACAGTCTTGTCTCAACCCTACACCGAGTTATAGGAGTGAATGTTTATTTGCAGGTCATGGATTGATGTCTAATCCTAAGAGTCTTGTTGTTGTGAAAGAATCTTCCTCTTTCCCTGAACATCCTCTTTTGTTTGCAGACCCTTCCATGAAACACTTATGCAGGCCTATTCAGTAAGCTGTGATCTCCCAGACCTAAGCCTCTCATTGGTTTCATTCCTCTATACTGAGATCCAAACCCTAGTTCCGGTGCATCACCTAGTAGGTAGATTTTCTTTCAGTCATTTCCATTTTATGCATTCCTTTTATCCCTTTCCCTCAAAGAATTTATATTTCCTGTCTAAGAGCAAATCTAGGTGACTATCCAAGAGGAACCAACCTAGAATCTGGAGGTCTCATCTCAGTTAGTAAAAGGTCCCACAACCTTGAGATGATTCCCATGTTATATTGGATTATCAAGACTAAGAGAGCTTGAGATCAGAGGCACAAATTCAGTGTATAATAGTTACTACAAAAATTAGTGAACCAATTCTTGTGTGTTAGCATATCTACAAACTATATAAAACTGATTTAATTTGGTTAAACAAAGAAGGTGCTTAACTTAGAAATGTATGATTTGTTAGAAATATTATATGTGTGTTCAAAGGACATAGGCATCATGATAATTGTGAATTTTAATATTTATCTTTTCTAAAATGAAATATATGGTTGTATTTTTTTGAGATATCCCCGAATGCTAAATGAGATGGAACTAAAACTACTGAGATGTTTTATAATGTTGTAGATAGGATTTTAATAAATACTATGTTGTATACCCATGCTTGAAATCATGATGTCACTGTTAGCATTGAAGTACGTATGTTAAATTCTAAAATTCCATTACTCCTAGTGGTTTTACTTGATTAGATTTCCTCTAGTTGGACTGGGTATCCTTCATGTTAGGAAGGATTATGGGGAAGCATTACTGCTTTGTGGTAGGGTGGAAACATACTCCCACAATATTATCACCCTTGCTGACTTTTGTGAATAGGTTTCTGAAGCTTCTTGTAGGATGCACTTGCTTTTACAGTGCTTCTTTGTAATCGACATGGTGTTATTTGGTAATTTTGGAGTTTAATTTTGGCATTAATATGTGTTAGTTAACAGATTTATCTTTTATGAAATCAGCCTTAAAATGACTCCCGAATGCCCAAACTAAGAAGACAAATATCTGTGACTAACACTTGGGTCACTTTGAAATTGAAATACATAAGCACCCTCTTAATTGATGCAGGAGCATCCTGGGTGTAAGAGCAATCTTGCATCACCCAAAAATATTTCTGGTTTCTTTTCAATAAGGGCTATCTTGTGCAGAGCTTCTATTTTTTGAAATTTATTATTTTTAGTAAGTTTTCCATTCGTGCTTAGAATGGTCTATTTTCTTCCCTGGAGGTTCAATTTGGTTATATCAGCCTGCTAGTAAAGTTTCATTGCCAGATCAAGTCTAGTTTTGAAGATATTGAAAATTTTTGGTATTGGTAGCAGGGTACAGAAACTTTGAACTCAGTTTTGAAGGCTTTAGAGGCCCCGGATGAAGTTGAAACTTTGATCGAATAACGCTTTCTTGATTCAAGTGTTGTAGAGAACTTCACAACCTTTTCAAAATGGGGTCATCATAGTCAATCGGGTCAATGGGTGATGACTTATGGTCTCTGGAAGTTGAGTCACCTGAAATGGCGAAAAATGATTTTCCTTCAAAAAATTTGTTTGGGTTTCAAAAGTTGTTTTGAGCTGACAATGATGTAATAAAATGAAAAATAAAATAATTCTAAGTTTGGTCGGCCTTATTGGCTAAAATTTTGGAACCTTCCTAGGTGGTGGAAAATTGCCTATATAAGGAAGGCTGTAGTGTTGTCTTAGGCAGTTCAGGTAGTTCTGGGTAGATTTGGGTAATGATTCGAGGCTTTGTCCTATAGAATATTGTAAAGGGAATGCACATGTGGCTTTGCATATTGTAATTTTGAAATTTGTAATTCCGCATTTGTGGAGATAATAAGAAGCCCATTTTCTATTCTTGCAAATTGTTGTTGTTTCTCTATTTCTGTTATGTGTTTGTGGTATTAAGGGGAGCATCCTTCATCAAGTGGTATCAGAGTGGGAGTTCCTGAGTGTGTAAATAGATCACCGATTGTGAGGCAGTTTGCACCTGGACCGTGGTTAGGGTTTTAGCACACATCGCAAAAATGCCTCCACGAAGGGAATGTGGTGGAAGAGTTGGTGTTGTAACACCTGAGGTTAGAGCGCTCCAGAGACAAGTGTGAGAATTGCAAGAAGAGATTCACAGAGGAATGAATCTTAATGTCAGAGATGAAAGTGAGGATGAAGCCAAGGGAGAAGGAAATTATGATCAAGAAGAAGGTGAAATTTTGAACCAGGAGGAAGAAAGACTTTTTCGGGCCATTTCCAACATCGGGAAAAGACCTAAGATTGAGGTTCCTGCATTTTCAAGAAATCTTAACCTAGAAGAATTGATCGACTGGATCAATGAATGTGAAGAATATTTTGATTATAAAGATATTGAGGATCCTGATAGGGTCAAATTCATGAAGGCCATACTGAAGGGTCATGCGAAGGTCTGGTGGCACGAGATTCAATTGGAGTGAAATAGAAGAGGAAAGGATAAAATCACAAGATGGGATCGAATGGTGGATAAATTGAAACAACAATTCATTCCTGTTGATTATGAGCTTGACCTACTGAAGAAAATGCAAATTTTGAAGCAAGCAAGAAGATCTGTTCAGGAGTATATGGAAGATTTCTATCGAATCCTCATCAGAACAAGCCATGTAGAAGTTGATAAGGAGAAAGTTGCCTGTTACCTTAATGGGTTGAGGCCGAGCAATCAGGAGGAGCTGAATCTGGTTCGAATGAACAGTATTGAAGAGGCATACCCATTTTCCCTAAAAGTAGAGGAAAAGTTGAACAAGAAGTTTGAGAGCAGAAAAAATGGAAGAGGTTGCGGTGGATGATCTGGTGGACAGTCGTATGGAGGCCAAAATGAAGATCCGAAAAAGAAGGATGAGGCCAGTAGTAGTCAAAATTAGAGAGGAAACACTTTCGATCATTTTCATGATCAGAATAATAGAGATCAAAGAGGAAGAGGAAGAGGACAAGGATCAAGAAGAGGAGGCTTCCGTGGAACATGTTTTCACTATGGAGAAGAAAGTCATAGGGCAGTTGAATGTCCTCAATGTCAAGGAAGGACAAATAGGAGGAATGAAGGCTAGGACAGAGTTACACATGTAGATGAAGATGCTAGATCATCAAATTCTGAAGATGTTGAAAGAGGAGAAATGTTGATTAATAGAAGAGTCCTACTGAGTAGTGAGAATGAACCTGAGCAAAGGAGGAGCCTATTTCACATTAGATGCAAGTGTGAGGGTAAATGTTGTGATGTGATTATTGATAGTGGAAGCACTAACAATTTGGTGTCAGAAGAGATGGTGACAAAGTTGAAGCTCAAGAGATAGAAACACCCACATCCATATCGGATTGCTTGGGTGTAGGACGACCACAAGGTCATGGTCAATGAACAATGCCTAGTGAAGTTCAAGATTGGCGGATACCATGATGAGGTACTATGTGATATCAAATCTATGGATGCATGTCATATGTTGTTGGGTAGACCATGGTAGTTTGATAAGTGTGTTGTACATGATGGTCGTGCGAATACCTATTCCCTGACAAATGATGGAGTGTGACATAAGCTAAAGCCATTGAATGACATAGAAGAAAAGGTATGTGGTAGTGCAAGAATAACTTTTGTTGATGGAAGAAAATTCCTAGATGGTATGAGGCATGTGCATGTGTGTTTTTCTTTAATTCCAAAAGTTGGTAAAGAGGAAGTAAAAGATGTACTTGTAGAAGTTGTAGATTTGTTGAATGAATTTCAAGATATTATATCTAATAATGTACCTGATGGATGACCACCAGTAAGGAAGATCAGTCATCAGATGGACCTTATTCTAAGAGATAATTTTCCAAATAAGGCAGTGCACAGAATGACACTAGCAGAAAGTGAAGAGTTGAATAGACAAGTACATGAGTTATTATAGAAGGGGTTGATTCAAGAGAGTCTGAGTCCCTGTGTTGTACCAATGGTATTAGCACAAAAGAAGAATGGAGAATGGAGGATGTGTATAGACTCTAGGGAAATAAACAAGATCACAATCAAGTACAGGTTTCCATTGCCACGAATGGATGATATTATGGACTGTTTGAGTGGAGCTGTGTATTTCTCAAAGATAGATCTGAAGAGTGGATACCATTAGATTCTGATCAGAGAAGGAGATTAATGGAGGACTACCTTCAAGACAAAGGAAGGACTATATGAGTGGTTAGTCATGCCTTTTGGGCTAACCAATGCACCAAGCACTTTCATGCGGCTCATGAACAAGGTTCTGAAAGAGTTTCTAGGTAAGTTTGTCATTGTTTACCTGGATGATATTTTGATATTTAGTAAGACATTGGAGGAGCATATGATGCATATTCATATGGTGTTTTAGAAGTTAAGGGAAGAGAAATTGTTGATTAATTTGAAGAAGTGCAGTTTTGTGAAGGAGTTAGTGTATTTGGGATTTGTAGTTTTAGCAAAAGGTCTGGAAATGGACCGAGAGAAAGTGCAGGCTATCCTTGAATGGCCTACTCCAAGGAGTGCTACTGAGGTAAGATCTTTTCATGGTTTGGCTAGCTTTTACAGAAATTTTATCAAAAAATTTAGTAGTATTTGTGGACCCTTGACTGGAACAATGAGAGAGGATAAAAAAGAGTTCAAGTGGACTAATGGGGTAGATAAGAGTTTTAAACTATTGAAACAGAAAGTTACAGAACAACCTGTTTTAGCACTTCCAAATTTTAATAAGGTGTTTCAAGTAAATTGTGATGCTAGTGGCACTGCAATAGGAGCTGTTATGAGCCATGAAGGTAAACCTATTGCTTATTTCAATGAGAAGTTGAATGATGCCAAGATAAAATATTATGTTTATGATCAAGAATTTTATGCTATAGTTTAGGCATTGAAGAAGTGGAGACACTATCTACTTCCTAAGGAGTTTGTTTTGTATACTGATCATCAAGCTTTGCAATATTTGAATAGTCAAGGAAAGTTGAATCAAAGGCATTTGAAATGGATTGAGTTTTTGTAGAGTTATACATTTTTTTTGAAACACGAGTGGAAAGTCTAATAGGGTTGTAGATCCTCTTAGTAGAAGGCAACTATTGCTAATAGAAATGCAGATTGAGGTGGTTGGGTTCAAGGAACTCAAGAATTTGTATCCAAAGGATCCTGATTTTGGTGAAGCTTAGAAAGCTTGTAAAGAACCTGTTACTCTAGATAGAACGAAGTGGTTGGATTTTATCATTCAAGATGATATGCTATTCATAGGGAGTCAGTTGTGAATTCCACAAAGTTCTATGAGGGAGAATCTCATCAAGGAGAAGCATAGAGGAGGATTGGTTGGACATTTTGGTCATGATAAAACCTTTTCTTTGGTTAGTGAGAATTATAATTGGCCACAGTTGCAGCAAGATGTCAAGAAGTTTGTACAGAGTTGCAGAGTATGTCAGATGGTGAAAGCAGTGAAGCAGAGTACAAGGTTGTATCAGCCATTACTTGTACTAGAGAAGCCTTGGGAGGATATCAGTATGGATTTTGTTCTTGGTTTACCGAGGACACAATGGGGACATGATTCAGTTTTTGTGGTAGTTGACAGATTTTCAAAGATGGAACATTTTATTCCCTGCAAGAAGACTAATGATGTTGTTCATGTAGTAGAATTGTTTTCAGAGAAGTGGTGAGACTACATAGTTTTCCAAAGAGTATAGTTTAAGATCGGGACACTAAGTTTGTTGGATATTTATGGCATCCATTGTGGAAGAAGTTAAAGACATATTTGAAGTTTAGTTCATCACATCATCCACAGACTGATGGATAGACAAAGGTGGTGAATAGGAGTTTGGGGAATTTGCTGAGATGTTTGGTTGGAGATAAACCAATAAGATGGGATTTGATTTTACCATAGGTGGAATTTGCATACAATAATTTTATCAATAGGAGCAGTGGTAAATCACCATTCTAGATTGTATATGGAAGTAGTCCCAAAAATGCTTCAGAGTTGAGGAAGATAGATAAAAGAGAAATAAGTAGTGCTGAAGCTAATGATTTTGTAGACCACTTGAAGAACATCCATGAGGAGGTGAGGAAGCATATTACCAAGATGAATGTGCAGTATAAGGCTAAGGCAGATGAGAAAAGAAGGCATAAGAAATTTTAGGTTGGAGATGAAGTCATGGTTCATTTGCGGAAGGAGCAATTTCCAGTTGGTACATATAACAAGTTGAAAATGAAAAAATTTGGGCCATGTAAGATACTGAAGAAGCATGATTTAGGAAATGCATATGAGGTACAATTGCCTACTGAATTAAATATTTCACCAGTGTTTAACATTTTAGATTTGACAGAGTATCATGAAGGAGGTGTTGAAGATGAGATCATAGTAGCACAGTGGAGTATTCCAGCAACTATTTCAACTACTAAGGAGATTGAGGATATACTGGATAGTTGTGTTGGCAGAAGCACAAGGAACATGACATATGAAGAATATCTGGTCAAATGGAAAGGACAACCTGTTGAAGATTCATCATGGTTGACAAAGGAGGAGGTTAACCGTCTTGATTTCCCTCTTCACACCTGAGACGTGATGGGGTCACTTCTCAAATTACCGTGGGTGTCTAATGCAGGAGCATCCTAGGTGTAAGAGCAATCTTGCATCACCCAAAAATATTTCTGGTTTCTTTCCAATAAGGGCTATCTTGTGCAGAGCTTCTATTTTTGGAAATTTACTATTTTTAGTAAGTTTTCCGTTCATTCTCAGAATGGTCTATTTTCTTCCCTGGAGGTTCATTTTGGTTATATCAGCCTACCAGTAAAGTTTCATTGCCAGATTAACTCTAGTTTTGAAGATATCAAAAAAATTTGGTATTGGTACCAGGGTACAGAAACTTTGAACTCAGTTTTGAAGGCTTTAGAGGCCCCAAATGAGGTTGAAAGTTTAGTTGAATGAAGCTTGCTTGATTTAGATGTTGTAGAGCATTTCAAGCCCTTCCCAAAATGGGGTCATAATAGTCAATCGGGTCAATGAGTGATGACTTATGGTCTCTGAACGTTGAGTCACCTGAAATGGTGGAAAATGATTTTCCTTCAAAATTTATGTTTGGGTTTCAAAAGTTGTTTTGAGCCGACAATGATGTAACAAAATGAAAAATAAAATAATTCTAAGTTTGGTCGGCCTTATTGGCTAAAATTTTGGAACCTTCCCTAGCGGTGGAAAATTGCCTATATAAGGAAGGCTGTAGTGTTGTCTTAGGCAGTTCAGGTAGTTTTGGGTAGATCTGGGTAATGATTAGAGGCTTTGTCCTATAGAATATTGTAAAGGGAATGCCCATGTGGCTTTTGATATTGTAATTCTGAAATTTGTAATTCCACATTTGTGGAGATAATAAGAAGCCCATTTTCTGTTCTTGCAAATTGTTATTGTTTCTCTATTTTTTTTTGTGTTGTGGTATTAAGGGGAGCATCCTTCATCATTAGTTATCCTAGGTATAGTTCTCCGTGTGAGATCTTCAATGAGTTCAAAAGATTAATTACAAAAATGCTTTTAACCCAAAAGCGAGAAAGGCACACAAACATCTACCCGTAAACATGAAATAGATGTGAAAGAAAATGAATAGCTAAGAACAACAAACAAATGACACAAAGTCTAGTTATTAAGACCTTACAAAATAGAGTAAATGCAGGAAGGAAGGCATAACATTCTCTTCCAATTACATGAATGACCATGGCTCAAAGACCAAAGAACATACATGTATGTAATTAAATAAGACAAGATTAAATTCAGAGACAACCAAATCAATTCAAAGATTGATTTCAATCAAAATAAAAATGCTCAAACTCAAAGATCTGATATACAATTAAATATTTCTTCTCTGAACATACAAAAAGATGTCATAGACTTGTTATTTTTGCACTCTCAAATTACAATTTGAAATCAAAATCTTCCCTTTCTACAATTTGAAATCAAAATCTTCCCTTTCTCCCTACAATTACAAATAGAAAAAAAAACCTCCTTCCTATAGCACCAAGTCTCTCTGGAAAGAATCTCTCCCATAAAAAATAATAATAGTCCTATCCTTTATCTTTCTTTTGCATATTTATTTTCTACCTCTGATAAGTTCCTTTTCAGTTATAAAACTGAGTCTTGGTTATTCTCCTTTCGTATTTTCTTTTATCCCTTCCTTTCCTTGATTTTTAATGTTTATAAACACTTTGTTTATAAATATAGGAATTATTAAACCTATATTAAGGACATGTGCACTTCTGGGGGAACACCCCACAATGCAATGGTAAGTTGTGAGCCTCTTACTTGGGAGGTCTTGGGTTCAAGTCTTCTTGAACCCCATGTTGATATCTTGGCTTCGGCCTATTACTCATCAAAAAAAAAAAAGGACATGTGCACTTTGGACAAGTGGCATATGTTGGTGATGCAATGTTGTCATTATTTTTGTGACTATTATAGGCAGTTTAGATAGTACTAAACACAGTCATTTGTATATCTTGACCCTGGGAGAATTTTGGAGATCTCTCCAACGATACTAATATAGAATTAGATTTTTGAAAATATATCCTAAATTGAGCATGATCCAACAGTGGAATTGGAAGTTACGCCCCCCACAATATGACTATTTTTTTTGTTTTCTATAAATTCATGTTTGCAAAATATTTATTTAATCTTTCTTCTACATAATCATCTCATAATTTATGGGATTCTTATAACAAAATTTGGCTCGTGTAAAAAATTTTAACCACCTTTGAATTTATTTCATATTAATGTGAATTCTTTAGAAGATTCTTCGACTTTGTATGTTACTTCTCTATCAAATTTGGCTACATACATCTAATATCAGAATGTCTAGGTTTCACCAAATTTAGAATCATAATTAAAATTAAACTTATAAAGTTGTTTGACTTTACTTCTAAAATGATGAGCCATGACTTGAAAAATCTACCAAGAGGTTGTACTATCTTAGAACATTTTTAATCCAAATACACCTCATATTATCAACTTTGAATTTTGAATCATTCTGCACTGCTTTGAACCACTGTGGATAAACTAGTTGGTTGCAGCTTCATGCCTTAAGTCTGCATGTTTGAACCATGAGCTAGTGAAACTTGAGTTTCAAACTTGACCTATGAATCTCTAAACCTTTTCACCAAACTTGACTATATTTAAATTCAATGAACCTATGGACTTTTTGAACTTGTTGAACCGGTTGAACCAATTTGTACCATTTTGAACCATTTTGAACTATGTTTAAAGGGGTTCAAAGATTCTAAGCATCCACTTGTCAATATTAACATATGGATTTGGAGGGAAGATGTTTTTCAAAGTGAAACATTCTTGTGGAGACAAACTGATTTTAAAATTTTAAATAGGGGGGACCAATAGTGGGCTAACAACTGGCTCTACTAGGGGACTACTTTTTATACAAAAGAAGATAACTTCCAGTATCTCTAGTTAAAAAGATAAGTGCCTAGCACCATTTGGCAATAGAGTCACAAAAGAATGGAGTATAGGGAGCTTCTTGCAGATGGGTGGAGGGGAGAAGGGAAACTAACAAGCTAGAAACAATGAGACTAGCAACACACTGAAGCTTGAGAATTATTCCAACTACCACTACACACAACAAAAATATATTTAAAATATGTACATAAGTAGGAAAAACCTACCCTAAAAACTAGAAGAAAAAATGTACTTACATAAATCCATTCACTGGCTGAGAGAAGTAGGAGCCTTTCTAGGGCAACAGATTGTGCCTCAACAAAGCAACTCCAAACCAATGTCTTATGGCACCTTTTTCAGTGTTGAACACCAAAATAAGAGCATGCAAAGATTTTTTGAATAACCATTCATTCCCAAAAATCCATCCTTCATTATAAACATCAATATCTCCCACAATCCTTTCCACATTATTCTCTAGATAAATTTCTTCTCTAAATTAACAAAGACAAAGGGTAGACATTCCTCCAAGAGAAATTGCATGATTTTCATAGTTGATGTCCCAAGGACAGCCAATTTTAACATGGACTTTAATTTCATGACTAATCTGAGAAAAAAAAATTATTTCTTTCATCATAAGATCGATTGGGCAAATATTTACCTCATCTCTATGAGGAATCAATCTATCATCAGGTGTGCAACGCATTTGATATTTTTCTCTTTGAAATATGTCATCACACTTCTCAACATTATATTCACAATCTAATAAAACTAAAACCCAAAAGGAAAGAAGGAAGATTCGTCAAGTAACCCCTCACTTCTAGTTTGATTTAAATTACTACCTGAACCATGCAAATATAAGTCCTCTTGTCTAAGAGATGATAGAAAATTGCACATGATCTTTTCTTCATCAAGGATAGCATCATTCAACATCTCATGTGAGTCGTCCACTAGCTGGAAAATAACTTCTTGATCCCTCTAGTCTTTAATCAATATTTCAGCATGAGAAGGAATCTTGTCGACATGTTGTTTTACTTCATCATCACCATGAACTCCATTTATAAATAGGCTAGATTCTTCTATGGACTTGTTTCAGACTTTTAAGTGTGAAGATGATTTATTCACCTCTTCAAAACTAGAACTTTTTACATCAAGAGAAGAGAAAGATTCATGCAAGGATTCTCTGTCTCTATCCATGGGTTTTTGGGTGCTACTTGGATCATCAAAGACTTCAAAGTAAAATTTTCTTACCTTAGGAATAGAGGAAGTTTCCAATAACATTTCATCCTTTAAACACTTGGGCTTTCCACCATTATCTCGATCATCTTTGCTAAAAGATATTTGACCTTCCTGGGGTTTTATTGTTGTTGTTTGGACTTATTTCTTGATCAATATTGAGAAGTTACAAAAAACAAAAACTAGGTGACATTAGTGGTTTTTCTTCATCCTCAACTTGCAAGTGATTCTTATACTGCAATATCTCCTTTTCAAACCCTTGCAGATCTTTCAGTTCATGGTATCTTACACAAAGCCTTATCCATATCCAGATAGAATTGTTATCATCTTCAATGCTCATATTTGTTCTCACAGCATAAGAGATGTTTTCTTTGTAGTGATCCATGAACTCATGCAACACCTTGTCATCCGTCTGATAGATTTCCATGAAAGAAGGATTAGGCCTTGTCTTTTTCATGATCTTTATATTCAGAACGGTCATCTATAAAGTCACCAATATCTTGTAAGAAGAGATAATACACAAACTAAGAAAACAAATTAGGTACTAATCTTCACTTCTATTTCCCAAGTACAGTCGCCAAAAATCTATTAGTTAACAAATTTTTCTTTTATGAAATCAGCCTTAAAATGACTCCTGGATGACCAAACTAAGAAGACAAATATATGTGACTAAAAGTTGGGTCGCTTTACAATTGAAATACATAAGCACCCTATGAATTTTCCTTGGTACAAATCCCTATGTGAGATCTTCAATGAATTCAAACAACTAATTATAGAAATGCTTTTAACCTGAAAGCAAGAAAAGCACACAAACATCTACCCATAAACATGAAATAGATGTGAAAGAAAACAAACAACTAAGAAAAATAAAAAAATGGCACAAAGTCCATTTATTCAAACCTTACAAAACAAAGGAAATGCAAGAAGGAAGGCATAACATTCTCTTCCAAGTACAAGAATGACCATGGCTCAAAGACCAAATAACATACATGTATTTAATTAAATAAGACATGATTAAATTCAGAGATAACCAAATCAATTCAAAGATTGATTTCAATAAAAATACAAATGCTCAAACTCTACGATCTGATATACAATTATCTTTCTTCTCTGAACATACAAAAAGATGACATAGATCTTGTTGTTTCTGCACTCACAAATTACAATTTAAAATTAAAATCTTCTCTTTCTCCCTACAATTACAAATGAAAAAAAAAAAAGCCTCCTTCATGTAGAACCAAGTCTCTCTGGAAAGAAGCCCTCCCCTGAAAAAAAAAATCCTCTCCTTTATCTTTCTTTTGCATATTTATTTTCTACCTCCGATAAGTTCCTTTTCAATTATAAAACTGATTCTTTCTTATTCTCCTATCGTATTTTCTTTTAGTCCTTCCTTTCCTTAATGTTTAATATTTTATAAACATTTTGTTTATAAATATAGGAATGAGTAAACCTATATTAAGGACATGTGCACTTTGGATAGGTGGCATATGATGGTGATGCAATGTTGTCATTATTTTGTAACTATTATGGGCAGTTTAGATAGTATTGCACATAGTCATGTGTATCTCTCAACCCAAGATGAATTTTGGAGATCTCTCTAGTGAGAATATAGATAATTATATTTTCAAATACATATCCAAAATTTAACATGATCCAACAATGGAATTGGAAGTTACACCCCCCGTAACAAGACTATTTTTTTGTTTCCTACAAATTCATGTTTCTAAAATCTTTATTTAATCTTTCTTCTACATAATCATCTCATGATTTATGGGATTTTTATCAACAAATTTGGCTTGTGTAACAAATTTTTATCACCTTTGACTTCGTTTAATATGAATGTGAATTCCTTAGAAGATTCTGCAACTTTGTTTGTTCCTTCTCTATCAAATTTGGTTGCATACATCCAATATCAGAATGTCTAGGTTTCACCAACTTTAGAATCATTTTTAAAATTAAACTTATAAATTTGTTTGTCTGTACTTCTAAAATGATGAACCATGACTTGAAAATTATATTGATATGTTGTACTATCTTAGAACATTTTGAATCCAAATGCACCTCATGTTATCAACTCATAATTTTGAATAATTCTTCACTGCTTTGAGCCATTGTGAATCAACTAGTTGGTTGTAGCTTCATGCCTTGAGTCTACATTTTTTAACCATGAGCCAGTAAAAATTGAGCTTCAAACTTTACCTCTGAATCTCTGAACCTTTGCACTGAACCTGGATGTATTTAAACTTGATGAACTTGTGGACTTTTTGAACTTGTTGAACCGGTTGAACCAATTTGTTCCATTTTGAACCACTTGAACTATTTGGAACTATGTTCAAAGGGGTTCAAAGATTCTAAGCTTCCACTTATCAATATTAACTTGTGGATTTGGAGGGAAGATGTTTTTCAAAGTGAAACATGCTTGTGGAGACAAATTGATTTGAAATTTTAAATGGGGGGACCAATAGTGGGCCAATAAAATGGAAGTTCATATTTGATCTAATCTTTATCTTTTACTCATGTGATTCGATAGTTGGTCAAAAAACTCTTGTATTTTTATGCTAACTTGATAGTATGTACTTTCTTGTACTTGATGGGAAATCTCTTATTGACTCAATTACTACGTTTGACAAATGGTTGACATTCCGCTTACCTTTGGACATAGGTATGCATTATCATTTCAACAGATGTGGTCATAATTGTATTTCTTTTAAACTTTTATAGGGAATCTATTGCTATTTTGTTGACTTGTGCATTTGACCTTTGAAGTTTTTACCGAATCCTTAGATTATTGAGATCATTTGTTGATGTGGAATTTGTGTCATAAGTTCTATCTTTACATATGGTATCAGAGCTCTGGGTTCCATACTAGGGCCTTGAGTTCACTATGCTTAGTTGTGACCCTTAGTCGTAGAAATTGTGATTCAATTAATCCTTAGTCTAAGAATGTAATTGTAGATCCCTAGATTGACTCTAGAGTGTCTTCCAAGTTTAGTTTATCTTGATAGGAAAGGATAGGATGTTCCTTGTTTTATGGGAAATAGACACTTGAGGGACAATATTTCATATCTGTGTGAAATTTTTTTTTGAATGTCCATGGTTTCTCTTGAAACTATGAAAGTTTAAAATAGTTATGTGAGCTTGAGAATTGTCTAATTTTGAGTGGTGTGATTTCTTTGAGTTTTATATTGCAAAATGTTAGAATATGTGAAAAATTATGAGGCACATTTTGTATGGGATAGACTTAAAAATTTATTGCCTTTTTTTTCTCTACATTAATGTAGCAAAGGAGGAAGAACATAAAAATTTTATGAGATATTTTATGGTTAAATGATGATGGTTATGCAATAAAGGTATGAGCTTGCCAAAAATTTAGAAATTGTCTTGTGATAAATGATAGAAACATGTATTATTATAATGTTCTATTTGCAAGTGTTTTGAAAGGATTTTTAATACTACAACCTTATGAAATTCTTGGGGAAGAAGAATTCAACATCTTTTATATGAAACATAAATTCATAGAAAATTTGTGAAAATATATTTATGTCTTACCTTGCATGGCATGAGATTTCAAAAGAAAATAAAGAATTAACAATTTATGTGGGTTGGCTTTCTAAGTGGATAGTTATGTAGTTTAAGGTAATTGAATGCATTATTGAATGATGATGTAAACTTTAAGATTTATGTTCTACAAGTATGGTCATGTTCCTTAGCATACCTTGGATACAAGGTGACGTGTAGCTTCTACTCCCTCTTTGTGGCTAGTGTTAGTCACTCTGTAATTGTGATTTGGTTTCAATTTATGTTTTATTTTGAACTTGATGAACTTTGGAAGTGGTGAAGGACTAGCTTGAAATTTTAAGTTCTTTTGTGACCACCTAGCCACCAATTTTGAGTTTTTCAATTAACTGAGATTTTGTTAACACTTATTTATTTGATTTTTCCTTATGACCATTGAGGATTTGAATTGAAATTTATAACTTGAAATATTGTGATTTCTTATGATTTAATGGTGGCTAGAATATGTGTTTTTTTTGGAAACTGAAATTGAAACAATTGTTGTATTGTCATTAATGTCAAACCTTAATTGGTAAGACTATTGCTACTTAGGAAAGTACTATATCGATTGTATTGTTGTGAAGGATTGGGTCAAGGTTGGTAACAATAGCACCTAGGGAAAGGTTGAGTTATCTTGATACTACAAAGTGTACTTGACTATGTTGTACAATGATGAGACAATGTATTGTTTATACTAGTAAGACTAAAGACTAAACTGGTAGGCTTGACCGAGCAAAAATTGGAGAAATCATGTTTAAGCTGAGAAATGTTAGTGTCGACCGAGTCAGTGTATGCCGAGCAAAATTCTAGTGTCGACCGAACAACAGTTAATTGCCGAGGAAGACAGTCTAAGCTGGGGAAACATTTTTAGTAATGACTGAGCTTTCTACATGAAGACCGAGTAGTTGATCATAGTATTGACCGAGCATCAACATTTTTATATTTGAAGAGAATTTAGTTTTGGAGCCGACATTGTTGAATTCTTGGATTATGTAAAATGTGTTGACTTTATTTATTGATTGTTTGAAAGCATTAAATGCACTATAAAATGTTTTATTGTAAATCCTTAAGAGATTTCAGATGATTCTAGAAATGAAGCCGAAGAACATGAAGCGGGTAGACTCAATGAATTTGACCTAACCCTAAGATCTACAAATGAGATTGAGTAGCATAAGATGAGTTAACCTAATTGAGGAAAGTATTAAGGGAACCTGAGCATTGGATATGCATGTGCATGGGTGAAAAAGAGAATGTTGGAAGATCAGTAAAGTTTTATTGACTGTATAAGAGAAAAGGCTGAAGGAGAATTGTGGTGTTTTCTTGAAGAAAAGTTTCGAGCAGATCAGAGATGGAGATGGAAAAGTTTCAAAGTCAGTAAACCAGCATTAGTGTATAGAATCGGATCTGATATTTGCAAGGTGAGTTGTATGTTTTTCAGATAAATATTGTTGCTACTTTCTAACCATTGTAACAGTCAAAATCCTTTTAACAGAGGTTGACCTAATAGTCATAAGTTAAATCCTTTGAACAAGGTTGCATTCTAATGGAGTGTATGTAAGTCCTATAACAAGGCTCACTTTTAATAGGGTGATTGAAATCCTTTAACCAGGTCACACCTAACAGTGTGTATTGTAACCTTTGACAGGGTTGGCTTTTAACCGAGCTCACTTCAGAAGACTGAAAATAATAGTAGCATGTTACAAAGTAGTTTTTTCCACATTGGGTTTCCACTATAAATCCTGGTGTTAATACTTGTGTGAATGTTTTGGTTTGAACATTTCTATGTTTTACAAGTTAAGTTATAGATGGGTAGTGGACTACATTGTTATATGTTTTTATTATTGAATCAATGATGACCGAGTTTGTTTTGGTTATTGGATCTGATTTAAGGAAAAGTTTTTTAAGTTTGTCTTATACATCAGGACCTAAGAACAACTGATTCACCCCCACTCTCTGTTGTTCTAAATCATATTAACAATTGGTATCAAAGCTAAGTTTCTTATTATTAGTGTTTACAAAAATCAATTTTAAAGGGACTTGAAGCAAATGATCAGGATGTATAAGAAGGAGGTACTGAAGTTGAATAAGGAAAACTTCCCTGCATGGCTAAGCTTGATGAAGCTACATCTGGCTGGTATTGGTGACTCTGCAAAGTACTACATTGAGAATGGCTATGTCTCACCTATCGCACCTTTGACTACCAAATAAATGAGAGCTAAGCAAGAACATAATCAGGCAATGTTGGAAATTGTATCTGCCCTAAGCTATCTATAATTTGAGGACATTAAGGATTGCACAACTGCTAAGGAGATGTGGGACACTCTTGCAAGGATCTATGGTGGTGACTTAAATGTACTGAAAGCAAAGGCTGAGAGTCTTAGAGGTAAGTTTGATGAAATGAGAATGCAAGAAGGTGAAAACAATGCACAATATTGTGGTAGAATAAAAGAAGTTGTGAATCCTATTAGAGGAGAAAATGGGGTTATTGATGATGAAACTATAATTGGGAAAGTACTAAGAACCCTACGTCCTATATATACTATTAAGATCTCAGCTATTCAGGAATCTAAATGCAACTCTGCTAATGTTCTTACTTTGGAAAGTTTGGTTGGTAAGCTGACTACTTTTGAACTCTCTAACTATGATAACTTCACTATTGGAAGCATTGGTAATGTTGAATCTGCTTTCAAGTCACAACTAGTTCTGAACAAGCCAAAGAGAGAAAAAGAAAGATGCATCAGTGAAAGTGAAAGTGAAAGTGAAATTTATAGTGACACTTCTGATGAAGAACTGGAAGATCTAGAAGCTCTTATGGCTAGAAGACTGAGAAGAGGGAAAGGAAAGTATAAAGGTAAAATCCCTATTATATGTTTTGCATGTAATAAAGTTGGTCATATAGCTGCTAGATGTCCTAATAGGAAGGATAAAGATGATGAAATAAAAATGAAACACAAAGATAGAAGAGATGATAGAAGCTACCAAAGGAACAGGGACTACAAAGGAAAAGGTAAGAAATCTTGTTACATTGCTAAAGAAGAAATTGACACTGATAGTGATGATTTTGAAATTGAGGTAGTCTATGTTGCAATGAAAGAGGAATCTAATGAGGATGAGAAAAATGCATTGATATCCTATGTGAACAAGAATGATAAATGGATTATTGACAGTGGTTGTTCACATCACATGACTGTGACAAAAATAAGTTTGAGACCTTACATCATTACAGAGGTAAAAGTGTAAAATTTGGTAATGATGCACCATGTCCTGTTAGAGGAAAAGGTTTGATTCAACTGACTGATAAGATATATTGTGAAAATGCATATTGGGTTGAAGGTCTTAATTATAATTTTTTTAGTGTTGCTCATCTCAATAAAACTGGTTACCAAGTGGAATTTCATCACAAGAAAGCTAAAATATTTGATGCTACTGGAGAACTAATTGGAAGTGGAGATCAGACTAGAGGTAATTTGTTATATCTTGACCTATCTGAAGAAACATGTATAATTGCACAACTTGATGATATTTGGTTATGGCATAAAAGGCTATGTCATGTTAACTTTGACAATCTGGTAGAGATAAGTAAGAAAAAAAAGGTAAGAGGTCTACCTAGATTGAAGAAACCTAATAATGTGATGTGCAAGGAATGTCAGTTAGGAAAAATGACAAATTCAAGTTTTAAGAGAAAATCCTTTACTTCTGAAAACATTTTAGATTTGGTTCATACTGACCTTTGTGGACCTATGGGTGGACAAAGTTACTGTGGTGCTAGATATTTTATCTTGTTTGTTGATGATCATACTAGGTTGATGCATGTAATGTTTCTAAAAGAAAAATCTAAAGCTTTTCAATTCTTTAAGTGGTATTTGGCTAAATTTGAAATGATAGGTAGGAACCTGAAATGTCTTAGATCTAACCGAGGTGGAGAATTTACATCAAATGAATTCAATTTGTTTTACAATGATAGAGGAATTAAAAGATAGATGTCTGCACCTAGAACACCTCCACAGAATGGTATAGTAGAAAGAAGAAATAGATCTATCTTGGATTGTGCAAGGACATTGTTGATTGAAAAGAATGTGGCACAGAAATACTAGAAATAAGCTATAAGCACTGCTGTCTACACTCTTAACCGGGTATAGATCAAGAAAGGCACAAATCTGACACCCTATGAATTATGGTATGGGCATGCACTGAGTGTTAAATACTTTAGAATCTTTGGAAGTAAGTGCTATATATTAAAAGATGCTAGGAATGGAAAGTTTGATGCTAAGAGTGATGAAGGCATATTCCTAGGATATTCCACAAAAAGTAAATCTTATAAGTGTTTGAACTCTAACACTAACAAAATTGTAGAAAGTGTGAATGTCAAAATTGATGAGTATGTAGAAAGAAATGAAGCTAACAGCAAAAGAGAACTAGAAGATTATAGATCTTTTGTGTACATTGAGGAAGAAGAAGAGGCAAGTAACTGACTTGCACCTGATGCCGAGTCTCGGGTAAGAAATGCCAAGTGACAGACAGATGCTGCTGAGCATCGGGAAAAGAGTGTCGAAAGAGAACAAGAACATGCCGAGCTACAAGAAAATGCTACTAAGTATCAAGAAGAGGTTGCCGAGCATTCAAAAGTTGAATCTGACAATCTTGTTGGGGAACCTGATGAAATAGAGGAGAGAAGAGCTGAACCTATTTTGGAAAAATATGTAAGAAGACATCACAAGCCTAAATAGATAATTGGAGACAAAAATACTAGAATTCAGACCAGAAGTAAGACTAAGGATCCAACATGCCTACTGTGTGAATTTGAACCCAACTCAACTAGAGAGGCGTTAGAGAATGAAGACTGGATACAAGCAATGAATGAAGAGATTGACCAGATTGAAAAGAATGATACTTGGACTCTGGTGCCGAGACCTGAAAATGAAAATGTTATAGGAACTAAGTGGGTGTTTCGGAATAAGATGAATGAAAATGGTGAAATAACTAGGAACAAAGCTAGACTGGTATGCAAAGGCTACGCATAAGAAGAAGGAATAGATTATGGGGAGACATTTGCCCCTGTAGCTAGATTGGAAGGAGTAAGAACTCTGCTTGCATATCCTGCTTATAAATATTTTGAGGTATATCAAATGGATGTCAAGTTTGCATTTTTAAATGGTATACTAGAAGAAGAAGTTTACATAGAATAGCCAGAAGGTTTTATTGATCCAAACAGAAGACACATGGTGTGCAAACTGAACAAAGCACTATATGGATTGAAACAAGCTCCCAGAGCATGGTATGAGAGGTTGCACAACTACTTGATACAAATTGGATTTTCAAGAACAAATGACACAAGCAATCTGTACATGAAAGATGAAGAAGGTAAAGGTATCCCCGTTGGAAAAAAAATTTGTGGATGACATTATTTTTGGTGGACAAGATGCATTGTGTAAAAGATTTTCAAATGAAATGCAAACTGAATTTGAAATGAGCATGTTTGGTGAGATCAAATTATTTGTTGGTTTACAAGTATATCAGAGGAAGAAAGGAATTTTCATTACACAGTCTAAGTATGTTAATGACATACTGAAAAATTTTGGGATGGAAGATGCTAAACCAGTGAGTACTCCTATGGTTATTGGACAAAAGTTATCTAAGAATGATGATGTTGCAGAAGTGAATCAGACTTTGTACAGATCTATGATTGGAAAATTGCAGTATGTTGTACATAGTAGACCAAATATTGCACTAGCTATTGGGATTGTGGCAAGATTCTCTACCAATCCTAAGGAAACACACATGATGGCTGTGAAAAGAATTATGAGGTACTTGAAAGGAACTACTGACTATGGTCTATATTATAAGAAGGATGACAAATTTGAACTCAGAGTTTATACAGATACTGATTGGACAGGAAATGTAGATGACAGAAAGAGTACTAGTGGTGGAGCTTTCTTTCTTGGATAGAGATTAGTCTCCTGGACGAGCAAGAAACAAAATTGCATTTCCCAATCTATTGTCGAGGCCGAGTATGTTGCTGCTACAGTAAACTATTCAAATCTGGTATGGATAAAACAATTGTTGATAGGCATGAAAGAAGAAATCACTGAACCTGTTGTTATTTTCTATGACAACACAAGTGCTATCAATATTTCTAAGAATCCAGTGATGCACACTAAGACCAAGCACATAGCAATCAAGTGTCACTACTTGAGAGAATTAGTACAAGATAAAGAAGTCTGAATGGAATATGTGAATACAAAAGAATAATTAGCAGACATATTCACTAAAGCTTTACCCAGAGAAGCTCATGAGTATTTAAGAAGTCAATTAGGGGTCCTTCCCCTAACTAAGGCTACCTAGTCAAGCTAGGAGCACTGCATCAAATATGCTACAACAGAATATTTGACAAATTGATGCAAAAGATTGTCACACTTTAGGGTTGGCCTAGAGTTGTGAAAAGGAGCAAAGACAAGGAATCAATCATAAGCAAGATGACAGAGGGAGAAACATTGAGCTGCACAGATATTATCTACATCTAATGGATGTATGTTTTAGTTGCTGCTTTGGCATTTTTGTCAAAGAGGGAGATGAACTGATATGATAACACATGACACTGAAAAGTAAGGGTGATGAACTAAAATGAAGGATTGGGATAGAGGGAGATCTGAATACTTCTGACGGTCATAGAAGTGAGGCTTAAGGATATTATAAATAATTCTCTGATGAATAGATAAGTTTTTGGATTGGTTGGTAATCCATGTGTTATTCAGGTGATATCATATGGTGTTTCCATCAATACCAAAGAGGGAGATTGTTGGAAACTGCAATTGAAACAATTGTTGTATTGTCATTGATGTCAAACCTTAATTGGTAAGACTGTTACTACTTAGGAAAGTACTATATCTATTGTATTGTTGTGAAGGATTGGGGCAAGGTTGGTAACAATAGCACCTAGGGAAAGGTTGAGTTATCTTGATACTACAAAGTGTACTTGACTATGTTGTACAATGATGAGACAATGTATTGTTTATACTAGTAAGACTGAAGACTAAACTAGTAGGCTTGATCGAGAAAAAATTGGAGAAATCATGTTTAAGACGAGCAATGTTAGTGTTGACCGAGTCAATGTATGCCAAGCAAAATTCTAGTGTTGACCGAACAATAGTTAATTATCGAGGAAGACAGTATAAGTCAAGGAAACATTCTTAGTAATGACCGATCTTTCTACATGAAGACTAAGTAGTTGATCACAGTATTGACCGAGCATCAACATTTTTATATTTGAATAGAATTTAGTTTTGGAGCCGACATTGTTGAATTCTTAGATTATGTAAAACATGTTGACTTTATTTATTGATTGTTTGAAAGCATTAAACGCACTGTAAAATGTTTTATTGTAAATCTTTAAGAGATTTGAGATGATTCTAGAAATGAAGCCAAAGAACATGAAGTGGGTAGATTCAATGAATCTGACCTAACCCTAAGATCTACGAATGAGATTTAGTGGCATAAGATGAGTTAGCCTAATTGAGGAAAGTATTAAGGGAACCTGAGCATCGGATATGCGTGTGCATGGGTGAAAAAGAGAATGCTGGAAGATCAGTAAAGTTTTATTGATTGTATAAGCAGAAAAGGCTGAAGGAGAATTGTGGTGGTTGCTTGAAGAAAAGTTCCGAGCAGATCGGAGATAGAGATGGAAAAGTTTCAAAGTCAGTAAACCAGCATTAGTGTATGGAATCGGATCTGATATTTGCAAAGTGAGTTGTATGTTTTTCAGATAAATATTGTTGCTACTTTCTAACCATTGTAATAGTCAAAATATTTTTAACAGAGGTTGACCTAATAGTCATAAGTTAAATCCTTTAAACAAGGTTGCATTCTAATGGAGTGTATGTAAGTCCTATAACAAGGCTCACTTTTAACAGGGTGATTAAAATCCTTTAACTGGGTCACACCTAACAGTGTGTATTGTAACCTTTGACAGGGTTGGCTTTTAATCAAGCTCACTTCGGAAGAGTGAAAATAATAGTAACATGTTACAAAGTGGTTTTTCCCACATTGGGTTTCCACTATAAATCCTGGTGTTAATACTTTTGTGAATGTTTTGGTTTGAACATTTTTGTGTTTTACAAGTTAAGTTACAGCTGGGTAGTAGACTACATTGTTATATGTTTCTATTATTGAATCAGTGATGACCAAGTTTGTTTTGGTTATTGGATCTAATTTAAGGAAAAGTTTTTAAGTTTGTCTTATACATCAGGACCTGAGAACAACTGATTCACCTCCCCTCTCTATTGTTCTAAATCATATTAATAGTTTTATGTTACTAGTCTTGTGATGTGAAGTAATGTCATCTGTCATGTTCAGCATATAACATTGATAGATTGTGAAAGAGAGTAGATTGCAAAGAACATACAATTTGTAACCTTGCATTCATATGTTACTTGAAATATGTTTCAACTATTATGAAATGATCAAATTGAATTGACATGCGAATGGTTGTGTATATTAGAAATGCATTTGATGAAATAATTAGTGATGAATGATATACTTTGATGTGAGTTTTGATGCTATGAGGAGCACTGCATGGATATTCATGGGATGATGGAATTCACAAAAAATACATCTTTTTGACATAAATATGATATTAATAGTACATGGGTGATCTATTTGAAACCTTGCATGAAATTATTATGAGGTGAATGAAATAGATGTACTAGTTGATGTATTTGATGATCGACGAGTAGGTTGACATATTTTTATGAAAATAAAATAGAGTTATTTGGTTATGAGGCATAATTGGTATTTTTGACAGAATGGCCAACACCTCCTTCTTTGTATGTGTATTTTTATTTGACTAGATGGTTCAAATTATGTGATTTCCTATGATGAATGAAATTTTTCATGATGGCTTAGGGTATAATTCTTTTGATTAGTTGATTTACATGCTCTTGTTTTATGTATTATTGCATGAATGAAAGTTATATGAAATGCATATTTTTTCTTACTTTGTATGAGAATTGGAAAGCTTACCTTCTGGTGGGGGTGCTAATGTGGAAGAAAATAGGGAAGGGTAGAAAGGGAAGTTTCTCTACCTGCTATTTTTCATTCCTCATTATAAAAAGATGCTTTTGCCAAAGCTTGTTTGCATATGTTTTCATAAATATGTTTCCCATGTTCCATCTCCCTATCACATCCATGATTAGTTATACTTATACATAGGTGGAAAGTAGTTAGTTTCATGATTGATCCAAATAACCCTAGCCATTTATTTGTTGGGCATTGCAGGGTTGGGAATTTTTTGAGTAGGTAGAGTCCCAAGGAAGTGTAAGACTTTGTGGATAGAATGGACAAGCATCTGAGCCACATTCCCATCTCGAGATTTGCAAATGGACAACTAACTGTCTGATGGCATATGAGACAAGGACTTAGAGAAGGAAAAATGTCCAATTACAATTAAGTGTCTTGTTTCATGATTGACTTTTATGGTTATGCTTTTGGATGCATTGTTATAGATGTATTATACATATATTGATGCGTTGATTTTTTTATGGTGATGAATTATTATGATTAATTAGAATATTAATGCTTAGATGAAGCACACTAGAATTATATTTATGAAAATGTGAATGCTTTTTCATATTAAGATGTAAGACTTAAAGGACTTATATTATTCTATAGATAATTTAAAAATTATTTGAAATATTATTGTGATGAGATGGGCATGAGGGCCTAAGTCACATAAATCGAAAAATGGATCCACTAATCTTTTTAGGTGCTTTACGAAATGGATGGATGACTTTCTCACCTAGTAAGTAACACATGTTAGATGGTACATATGAATGATTTATTTACTTATAATCAAGTTAAGGTTTAGAACTTATTTGTTGAACATTTGCAGTATTCCAATGATTATGTTTATTCTAGAATATTTACCATCAAAAATTATCTTCCATGAAGAAATGTAATTGATAGAACTAAAAATATTATAAGTATCTACATATAAGTATGACATGAATTTAATAAAAAGTACTCAATACATTGATTACATCAGTATGATGCCAATGTATGGTATGAGGCACAAGTACATGTGTGCTCCTTTGTAAATTTAAGGATATTATGAAAAATTATTGCTAAAAAAATTAGGATGAAGGAATGATATATCTTGATTAAATGTTGAAAACATGTACTAATAATTTGATCTTGGGTGAACCCACAATAGTGGGTTACACTTTTTTTCCTGAATGGACACTGAACTCTACATTTAGAAAAAAAAATTCAGATTCAGATGCATATTTTTGTTAAACCGTTTGAAATCGGAAAATGAAGTAAATTAGAGTCTTTTAGGATTTTTCATCTAGATTCTAAATATATTTTTTATTTTTATTTTTTAATTAATTTGAATTTTTTTTCTTTCTCCCATGAAAACTGGTATGTTGTTGAAAATGTCATTTTCAAAGAGTTACATTATTTTCATAGAGAATAACTTTTTTTTCCTAAAATAGAAATCAATCTGATTCTTTCAAATTTAGTTTTGTAACATCCATACAGATGGAATGCAATTGGTTTTATGACATTATCATTATTATTACATATTTTATTAATGTTGACTAAACTGTAATTTTGACATACCTTGACTACATAGCTTATAACTTGTCATGTATTTGTCCAATTTCATTTTTTATTTTTTTTTATAGAAAGAGAACTTCAATACCTAGAGCATAGATATTTTTTGAATTTTTTTCTCCCATTTACTATATTTCCATAAGCATCAAACATAGAGGTAAACATACAGTGAAATATCTATGTTTAGTAAAACTAAAAATACAGTTTTAATAAACTTAATATTTATTAACATTGTAATCATTGGAAATATTTTTCTTAGTAGTACCTTACTACATAGATAGGTTTATCAAATGGATTCATTTGATCTGCAAAAAGATAAAGTTGAAGTGATTTTTTTGTCAGCATTTTAATAGGTGCAAAGGAGACTCCATTGTAGGTATGAATGATGAGTATAGATGTTATATCAATGTTTTTTTATCTAAGAGGCTTTGAGCTAACCATTTATGATTAATTCCTTCAAATGGAACCTCTCTAGGCTTAAATCATCATATTTTATTAAAAATGTGTTATTTCAACAAAAATTAGGATGTCTAAAATAGTGTAACCCACTATTGTGGGGTCACCATGTTGTTCCTATGTATGCATAGATGGAATGACACATTATGATCGAGGGGGAATATTGTTGGAGAGAGGTAACTCTAACCTTGTAAAACTAAAGGGTAGTAATAGAATTCACACACTCACTAGAATTTATCTATGAGGCTTGTTATGAATGATTTAATTGAGGAATATGTGTGTGTGCCTATAATTTTTTTTTATAAATGAAGTAGGAATTCATTTAGGATTAAAAGAATAGGATGTAACTTATAGTAAGAAATATACTTGATAGATCTACATATTTGTAATGTATTTTTTTTGTTAACAAATGTTAGATAACATGTAGTTGAAGGTATAATTATAGAAACAAATTTTATCTTATTGATTTGTTATGGGATGGATGTAACTCTTTGTGGAAGATAGGATACCTTAGGAATGATAAATTTTCTATTTCCATGCTAAATAAGACATTAGTTGAAATTATTGCTTAAATTTTATATTTCATTAGATATGGATGAAATTTCTATAGATTAATATCCTGATTAGAGGGACGTTAAAATTTTCTTAAAGCATTGAGGATGATGCATTTTTTAAGGGTGGAAGGATGTCACAACCCATTTTCTATTAAACAAAAAACTACCACTCTTCCTAAATCATCCCTAATGGTGATAGTGGAATAAGGTAATCCAAATAAAATAGTGATTGTTAGTGATTGTTATCTTCCACTTATTGCGGTAATTGTGGCACAATTATCTTTCTGAGCCTCCAATCATGCCTCCCAACCATATCAACTACATGAGAAAGGGGAAGATGTGTGCCAATTTTTGCCACATTCCTACTTTGTTATGTGTGCATTCCATTGATACAGGAGTCTACAAATGTCTCACATTTTAAAGGGGACAATAGAGGTTGTATTTGCAAGGAAAGATGATGGATTATCTATTGTAAAGTGATACAATAATGTGTAGCTTGATGGTAAGCCAATAAAGATTGAATTTACCTATTTGAGCCTCTTCACACTGGCGATAAGCTCTTAATCTATGAATGGGTTGTAAAAAATAAGCTAAATCTTATGAAAGGAACTATTTTCAGAAGTTGGAGATCTCAAGCGGTCCACTATTCATTATGATAGGAGTGGGAGGTCAAAGGGGATAGGGTATACCAAGTTTAGAATCAATGTTCTGTGCCAGGTAGCCGATGGAGGGAAAGTGTGTAACAGATAGCGCTAGCTCATGCCGTATGAATGGTAAAGGTTCTCATAGGTGGCCAGCAAGACCTTTGCTAGGTACAAATCAAGATACACTAGATGATAAAGCTAGCATTTGTAGAGAAGACAAGAATTAGACATTCCCAGTCTAAAGACTCAAAAAATTTAAGATTATTGAATTCATAGATTGATAAGAGACTACATGTTCTTTTCTTTATTACTTGCTTCTTTAACTGATGGATTATAGCATTTCATTAGAAATGGAAACTTTACTATGTCTATTGCATCTTAGCTTGATGGGAAAGATGGAATTCATAGTCTTTGTATCTCTCTTCAAAGCTCAATTTTAGAGATTTAAAAAAATCACAAATTTCTTGAACATTATTGAAATGTATGTTTGTGTGGTTATATAATTGTTCCTCCTAAATTTGTGATTGGATACGCATGCCTCTTCAAAATGGTTTATGGAACCCTCTCACATATTTATCTATTTCATCAAAGAGTCATTAGGATGAGGGTCTTTGATATGATCTATTTGAATTGATATTAGATAACATAAATCCATTTCCTGGCTCCATGATACTTAGAAGCTGGGAGTCTACCATTTTTATTTAGCAATACCATAGGAAAAATTCTAGAGAAAAGTGAAACAACATTTAACAATGATATTATCTTTCTATTCTCTGTAGTAACAAAAGCCTTAGCTTTTAGTGTTTGTAGAAGTCTTGCATAATTTTGCCCCTACATAATATGTCAAAAGAATGATTATATTATGTTGCTTAACATTGGAAATAGTGTGATCTAAAGGAGTATTCCACTTGCATAAAATTTTAGCTTTAGGAAGGTTTTATTATGTAGTATGGTGTGTACATAATTAGACAGAATATAAATTAGAGTTTTGTGATGTAGGAAATCATTACCAATGTCTTTCTCATCAAACATGTATCACTACTATACTATTACTACTCTGCTTCAAACATCTATTTTGACTTACCATCTTATCAAACTTTTTATTGAGATTATAGAAAATATGTTATGAAATCTCTTTTTAAAACTACAACAGAATATTAATGTAGTTCTTATAACCTTAGAAAAGTTATTATTTGTTCATTTAAACCATGATAGGAAGTATATGAACTTCATGTTATATTTTCATGTTCACTTTTAATTCAAAATATAGAATTTTTTTTATTACCTTGTATCTTAGATTGGATATATATATTATTTCAAAAGGTAGTAAAAGTTGTTTTAATTGAAACATTGGAAATATAGATTTTACGAGGGACTAGGAAATACCAAGCTATTACAGATGAACTACTTGACTATTCTTTTTAAGTACAATGTTAATTACCCTAAATTTTATTGAAGATTACAATTGGCTTCTAGTCTAGTTTAATGTGTAATGTATCAAATTGAACGTATTTCTAGTTTGAAGTCAATAGTAGGATATAGCAAGATACAACCTTGAGGATTCATTATTAAATTTACAATTTGAAGCAAAATATGGAATCTATATGCAAAGATTGTGTTTTAGTTACTACAAAAATTAGTGAACCAATTCCTATATGTTACCTATTATACATTGAGTTTGCGCCTTTGTATCAAGCTCTCTTGGTCTTGATAACTCAGTATAACATGGGAATCATCTCTAGGTTGTGGGACCTTTGCTAACTGAGATGAGACCTCCAGGTTCTAGGCTGGTTCCTCTTGGATAATCACCCTAATTCGCTTTTAGACATGAAAGTAAAACTTTTGGAGGGAAAGGGATAGAACGAATGCTTGTAAGGGCAATGACTTGAAAGAAAACTACCTACTAGGTGATGCACTGAAACTAGGGTTTGGATCTTAGTATGTGGGAATGAAATCAATGAAAGTTTAGGTCTATTAGGTCACAACTTACTGAATAGGCTTGCATAAGTGTTTCATAGGAGGGCCTGAAAATAAGGCACAACTTATGACCTGCAAACAAACATTCACTTCTACAACTCGGTGTAGGATTGAGACAAGACTGTTAAGGGGGCTAAGGTATACCCACAAGAACATCTAAATCAGATCAAACACAGTAACACAAAAATTTCAGAAAGTAAGAGGGATCAGGAACCCTGAAATAACATTGAAAGCATGCACATACTTTGATCTAATAAGAGATAACCCAAACAAGGAAGCATAGGGACATGAAGGATTGTCACAAAATACCTCTACAATGTTTGTATTATCAATGGGAGAAATACAATTGTATAAGCCAGAGGGCAAAAAAAATGCCACGGATGACCCTTAATAAAAGATGAATTTTCTTCTACAAATTGTCCAACTCCTCTTCTCAAAAGGCTCCAAAACAATATATACATACTCAATTGCACACAGGAAGGAGTCAAAATTAACCTAACTGGGGTTACAAATCTACAATAGTATCAAACCCTAAAGGTACACTATTACTCATCTTGAAAATCACTGAGAACACTGGTCATCAGATCAAATCTTTCCTTTTGCGTGTTGATCCTATACTGAGCCCTCCTGCAGACACAACATATTCAACCTATCTACCCACCTACAACTCCACTAAGCCATGAAGGCTTCAAATCTGATCTTATTTCCCTAGAAGAGGTACTGTTTGAAAAGGTGGCATCAACTCCTTCTAGCACTTCCTGGCATGAAAATGTGGCACAGTACCCTACAACATTGACCAACGGTCACCTCCATCACCCTCTCAACCACAACTATCCTAAGAATTCAATTCCTGAGCTAACCGACATCGTGCATGGCCAAAAGAATGCAAAACCCTAGCAAAACCAGTAGAAAGCATTTGAATTTTAAAATGTAACGGCCAGCGACAAACTTTAGAAAGTAACCGTAGATGAAAAACCCTTCTTGACAGATGAACGGCTATGATGCGTTGAGAAAGAACACCTAAAATTCCCCTCTGACAAGTCAACCACCACCGCGGTAGTCAGCAACCAATAAAAAATGAGCAAATCAGCATCTCTGACAAGTCATTGGACCCACATCCTTGAGAACACCATCGGACGGTTGTCACTATACCGCTGCGATAATGATCAAGCACTTTGGATCCCCGGTATAATGATAACCACAAGATATAACCATGCTTTACCCTCTTTAGAAACCCCTGACCCCACGGGCCCACTGACATCGGCCACATTGCACATCAAACAACCAATCAAACTATGCCATTTCGGATACACGCAGCAACTTTCTGACATCAGACCCACTACTTGAGATACCGATCTAACGGCGGGCGTATGATCTCGTAGCCCTAGAATATTCCTTACGCTTTTATGCTAGCTGCTAGATCCTTACCTCCTAAGACCCCTCTGACAATGGACCCATGATAGATCTAGTCATCGCCACATGGACCAACCAAATTCAAGCATGTCAGCAAGAAAGGACCCACCGATAGACCCCGGAGATAAAGCAAGATCCACGGTCGTCACAAGATCTCAAGCCCTAACAAAAACCCTTGAGAACACATGCCGGTTGTCGATCCTCTGCAAATGTCAAAGCTTTTGACTATCGAAAGAGGCCCGGCCCCACTGACACATGCCGAATCACAAGACAGCTGACGAATCAGGAGCTACCAAATAGGATGAGGTGGGACCGGTCCTACTGACACATCGCAGTGCAGGAAGAAAAACAAGATCGACGGCTGTCGCTATACCACCGATCATAACACATGTGCATCTTTGGCTTGCGGAATAGTGAAGGCCGTTAGATCAAATTGACACTTAACCTTAGGGCAAAATATTTATGCACCGAGACTTAGGAAAAATAAACCATCGGACTTTGGGATTATTTTGCACACATGCAAATTGGGACGACTTAAGTTTCTGAAAAGGTAACATAAAAATATAACAAGGCTTAGGGCTTATTTGGACTTTTGAACACCAACGGCTAGTTTTTCAAACTTTTCAAGTTTAGACCAGGGAGTAAAATAAATTGCAGAGGCCAGAGAACCATGTATAAATTCATGAAATTTTTTGGGGTGCTAGACATGGTAAAAATAGAGGCGTAGGTATAGTTTTTTGCCAAATTTTAATGCATAGGGAAATTTGGGTAACATTTTGGTGACTTCTACTGGATGTCAGCCTGCTAGACATGGAAAACTAGTGACCTTGAACATCCATTGGGCATGGGGTCATTATGAATAAAATTTCTCACAGGGAAATAGAACTGGAACTGTCTTCAGAGCACTTCTCAGAAAACAAGGAACTAACTAGAAAGCAGGAAGAAAGCAGAAAAGCATTTTTACAAAATTTATAGAGAGGGATTAACCTCAAAATAGTGTTTCAGGTGGAAACCATTAACTAAGATAGGCAAGGCATCTCCTTCCATATTTGATAGTTGAAAAGCATTGGAGCCCCTACATTCTATGATTACAAATGGCCCACCCCAAAATGAATCAAACTTTGTGTGCCTACCAGGCCTAGACCTGAACTCATCCCACTTGAGGACTATGTCTCAAACTTTGAAATTTATGATCTTGGCCCTTTTGTCAAAGCTCTTCTTTTTTTGATTCTGATGAAACTCCATATCTTGCATTGACTTTCTCCTGAGTTATTCTAATTCCATCAATTGAGCATATCTGATCTGTAAGGGATCCTTTTCATCAAATAGGGCATATTGAGCAGCTAAGTCCAAAGCTGGTAATTTTGTTGAAATGGACAATTTAGCCTCTTTTCCATACACTAACATGTAAGGAGAATTACCAATGATTTTCTTTTGGGTAATTCTATCTAACCACAAGGCAGATTTGAGCTTTGTGTGCCAATCTCTCTGATTGTCTTGAAGAGTCTTCTTGATTATCCTAATCAAGTTCTTATTTATGGATTCTGCCAAGCCATTGCCTTGAGGGTAATAATTTGAATTGGTATTCAGATAGATGCCATTCTTGACTGCCCACTCTGAGACTTTAAGACCTGTGAATGCCAAGGCATTATCTGAAATGATGGAATCAGGAGTGCCAAACCTATGAATTAAATCATCATAAAAGCTTAGGACAACACTCTCATTGGCTTCTCTTAATGCAATTGCTTCTGTCCATCTGGTGAAGTAATTTGTTGTAGTAATTATCCACTTATGTCCTGCACTAGATGGAGGATTGATCATTCCTATGAAATCTATACCCTACCTCGTGAAGGGTTGATCTATGCTGATTGGCTGTAGGGGTAAGGCTACAAGCCTTTCTTTTCCTGCAAACATGGCACACTTGATGCACTTTCTGACATAATCATGACTATCCTTAAAGATGGATGGTCAATAGTATCCAACCCTCATGATTTTAAAAGTAGTAGTCCTAGGAGAAAAGTGACCTCCAGAAGGTCCATCATGAAACTCAAATAGGATGTCTGCTACCTTTTCTGAATCTATGCATCTTAAAAGGACACCACTGTGATCCTTTTTGAAAAGAACATCATCAATCAGCACAAAAGGGATAGATTGTAACCTATAATACTTCCTTTTTGCTAAATCCAAAACTGCAGGACATTGTCCTATCTTCAAGTAATTGATCATATTAGGCAACCAACTTGTTGCCTTATCTTGTTCTTCTGTAGAATGCACCACCATAGATGCATCTATTTTCTTTGATTTCTTTTAACTTTCATCCCCTGCCAAATGTTCACAAAGACCTCTTCCTCTAACCAGCTTGGTAGTTTGAACATCAATGTCATATTCCATCACCTTGGTGATCTGACCAACTCTTTTTTCATTCAGGTCCTTGGAAAGAAAAAACTCTTTGACACTTGGATGAGTAACTTTCAAATGTACCTTGCTATGGGTCAATGAATATCTAAACTTTTTAAGGCTCTTCACCATAGAAAGTACATGTTTTTCTACAAAAGAGTATCTATATTCATACTCTTCTAGACCTTTTCTAAAGAAAGCAATAGGCTACTCCAATCCATCTAAATTTTCTTGAGTCAACATTGCAGATATGGCATCATGACCTCCATAAGCATAAGGGACGAAATCCTTACTAAAATTTGGGTTTAAGAGGGAAAGAGCCTCTGTTAGGGCCTCTTTAATGGCCTGGAAATTGACTCTCCCTTCTTTAGTCCAACTAAAAGTTGAACTCTTCTTTAACATGGCTATCAAAGGCTTGAGTAAATCTACAATGTTAGGTAAGAACCTCCTAACAAAGTTAATCTTTCCTATGAAAGATTGGAGACTTTTCTTGTGATGTGGTAGGGGTAGCTCTAAGATAGCTACAATTCTCTCAGGATCCATTGTAATTCCCTCTTTGGATACTACATATCCCAATAATTTTCCTTCATGAACTGCAAACACACATTTCTTGGGATTAAGAGATATCCTAAATTCTCTACACCTTTCAAAAATCTTTCTTAAATATTTGATATGATCTACTACATGCTTTGAATAGATAGTTATATCATCCAAGTAGACCAACACAAACTTGTACATTAGGCTCTTAAAGGCCATATCCATTTCCTTTTGAAATGTAGCACCTGCATTTGACAAACCAAAGGGCATCTTTTGATAAGCCATGGTTCCCCATTTGGTTGTAAATGCAGTCTTATATTGATCCTCTTCATTTACCAAGATCTGATTGTATCCTGAATAGCCATCCAATAATGAAAATCTCTCAGATCCAGAGACACGTTGTAAGATTTGTTCCATAGAGGATAGTGGATGGCGGTCCTTTAGAGAGGCCCCGTTAAGATCCCTGAAGTCAACACATAACCTCAATTCCCCATTATTCTTCCTGACAGGAACAAGGTTGGAAACCCAACTAGTATGCTTGATGGGGTAGATGATACCACTTTCTATCAATTTGAGCACTTCTTTATGCATAAGTGGCTCAAGCTTAGGATTAACAAGCCTTTGCTTTTGCCTCACTGGTTTGGCATTTGGTTCTAATTCAATAGTGTGCTGAGCAAGGGAAGGATCAAAACCTTTGAGATCCTCATATTGCCACACAAAAATATCACTGAATTCTCTGAATAGTTGAGTATAAGCTTGCTTTTCCAACTCAATGTTTACCTTTCCAAACTGTAAGCTCTTACCTGGTTCCAACTCTAGTTCAACACAATGTTCTTGTTGACCTACTAGGCCAGCTTTTCTTTTCTTGACTTCATCATCCTTGTTGAAGACAGCGTCCAAGGTGACAAGACCTCTAGGCATCTTATTAGACTTGAGTTGTATCACTTGATCACCATAGTTTTGTGATAGCCTATCTTGATTGTGTTCTGAAAAAACATCTTCTTCAAACAAGAATTGCAGAATTTGTTCATCATTGTCAAACACCTACCAATTGACATCATTGTCAGGAATAGAGGGTCTAACAATCACTTTTATATGATGTTGATCCATTTCTTTTGAAATGCTATTTGGGATGTCATATTGGGATCCAACAGCAGCTAATTTATCTACATTTTGATTTAACTTTCTAGGGATGGCAACAATATTGAAAGCATGGAAATCTTCAATTACATCCCAAACTCTATGCTTGTATGATTTCATGGTGTCATTCTTGGTTGCACTTATCCCTCTCACTTGGCTGACAACTAACTCACTATCACCATAAACTTTTAAGGCCTTGAGCCCTCTTTTTCTAGCCCATTCTAGTCCATTGACTAGACTTTCATACTCTGTAGTATTGCTAGTGTAGGAGAAACTAAATCTAAAGGCAGTATAATACCTTTCTCCTTTTGGGGACACTAGCATAGCACCACCACTAGAACCATGTCTACTTCTGGCTCCATCAAAAAATAGTTCCCAAACCTGACTGCTCCAATCCTCTAAATCAGTATCCTCTTTGAGAAGGCTTGGCTCTATGACTCCACTTTCTTGTATCAAATAACTTCCCAAACCAAAATCCAAAACAAGACTTTCTTGGGCCTCTGAAGCTATTTCATCTAAAAGAATATCAGGGATACTTTCTATCTTTGTGCTTGCTTCATTAATGGTTTGGAAGTCACTGCTATCAAATATAGGGCAGTTCACATTGATGGTGTTGGATACATATGGTTCTATATGGTGTGCTGCTAATGGTTCTAACTTAATGGTGACCTTGGTCCCATACCTTGCATGAAATAACATGTGAGACCAATCAAAATATAGGTAGCCTCCTATCTTGGTTGTAAACTCCCTTGAAAGACATAAAGCAAACAATGCAGGGAGATCTATGATATATATATCAAGGAGGATTGAAAAATTAGGACTAGCATGCAGGATTAGACTGGTATCCTTAGCCACACCTATAGTATTGACTGAGGATCCATCAAGTTGGGTAACCTTCTTTTGGAAGGGCTCATATTTTAGTCCTAATTGGTCAGCTACTTTCTTGGGCATTATAGTGCTAGTAGCTCCACTATCTACCATACAACTATGTACTAAAGATTTTCCAATGATTATGCATAAAAGTGAGTTACTACCTTGTGTGGCATTGGCTTTGGAGTTGCTACTTGGAGCCTCCTTTTCTTGATCAGTGTTAACCAACACTGGCTTTGCAACTTCTTTTGTAGGTTGAGGAGTTGCTACCTCTGTCATGGCCTTCTTCAAAATTTCAGGCTGTCTCGGAAGAGCCAAAGAGTCCCACATGGACATGGTGACATTCACCTTCTTCATGTTGTCTACAATATTAAATGGTGTCACAGTGTGTACTCTTTTTTGTGTCTTTGGCATGATGGGTTCTACCTCTTTGGAATGTTTGCCTTCTTTTCTTTCAATGACAAGAGCCTCCTTAGGTGTGACGGGATTAGCTTGTTGTGGTGGCTCTACAGATGTAGTAGCTTTGGCATTAGAATCTAGTCTCTCCATGTCCCGAGCTCTTCTTTTTGCTCTCATATAGGTGAAAAAAGCAACCTCATCATTGACTCCATTGAAATCTAGTTGCTCCCAATTAAAGAGAGCAGTCTCATTCTCTTGTGATTCTTGTTGAGGAACTGGCCCACTGGATGCAACCTTTGATTGAGCTTGTGAGGCATTTTGAACCATTAGAACTTAGTTCATCCATCCATTTGAACATGTAGCCTGATTATGAGGCTGATTACAAGGAAAAAACCATTCATTCTCCATTGCCATATTATTTTGGCTAGGAACCACATCCCTCACTGGGTTTGTAGAGTTTAGAGGTGTCAGGTTATATGGTTGAAATGGTCTTTGATTAAAACTTTGTCTTTGTCCTTGATAGCCTCCTTGGTATGGTGGCCTATTTTGTTGATAAGGTTGTCCTCGATTCTGATATTACTAATTAGGACCTTGGCCTTGCATCTAAAATGGTGGTCTGATTCCTTGACCTTTCTTCTTTAGATTTGTGACCTCCTTAGTCAAGGTCTGCAACAAGTTGGTCATTTCTTGCTGACTGCTTTGCTGACTATTCTTCATTTCTTGTAACTCTTGAGAGAGGCTTGTTGTAGCATGTTCTTGACCACTAGTACTAGCTTGGGGTGCCAATATGGTGGGAATAGGGGTAAATGGGGGTACTTGGGCAGGTGCAATGGGTTGAAGGCTATGAAAAATGGGCATTGGAGGCCTTCTAGCAATCATGCCTACTTGGATTAAATAGTTTTCAGCCCTGATAGCTATGTCAAAAGCTTGGGGTAGAGAAGTACCACCCATAGACTGGATCATGATAGAAATTTGACCATTCAGACTTTGTAAATAGTAAAGGAAGGTGTGGTCAACTGATGGTCTCACTAAGATTGGGATTCTATTCCATGTTTTAAGGAACCTACTATTGAAATCTGTCATTTGTTCTTGAGGGTCTCTCTTAATAGTTGTTAACTATTCAACTAGAGACAAATTATCTGATTTATCCTCAAAATGTTTGCTTAATGCATCCCCTAACTCATCCCAAGAAGTAATAGAACCAAAAATTAGAGTTCTAAACCATTCTAGAGCCTTACCTTTTAAAGAGGCTACTAATAACTTTGTGGCCACATCTTCTTGGGTGACGTTGTGTATGTTGCAGATGGTGGTCACACCTCTTATGTGCTCAAAAGTAGTTATCTGCCCTTCACCTGTGAAATCAGGTATACTCTTAAGTGCCACCAAAGGCACATCATGATGTTGAGCAAAGGCCAACGGGCTGCCTTGGTTGAATGGTGCAAAAGCAAACTGTCTTGCCATTGTAGGTGCTGGAATCCAGAGATTGACAACTATATGAGTTGTATTTGTTGCTTGATTGGAATCTTCTTCTAGATCTCTAGTTAGAGATCTCCCTCTTCTTCTGGAATGAAAAGGAAAAGGTCTCCTTTCTGAGGTATCAAGAGGTGTAGACTGAACTCTCCTTGCAGGGCATATTCTTTGAGTTGACCTACCTTTATGACTTCTTCTTGAGGGCAACTCTGAAAATTGGGTAGGCTTCAAGCTTCTAGTCTCACTCTTTCTCATAAAACCTTGAACAAGGTAGCCTGGATCTTTGAAATTAGTGGAGTCACCAGATATACTTGATAGGATGACTTCTAAAAGCCTATTCCATGCAATTTGTATATTAGAGATAGCATATCTTTAACATGAATCTGATCTTTTACTGTCCCACCGGGCGTGCCAGAATTGTTATACATTGAGTTTGCACCTTTGTCTCAAGCTCTCTTGGTCTTGATAACTCAGTATAACATGGGAATCATCTCTAGGTTGTGGGACCTTTGCTAACTAAGATGAGACCTCCAGGTTCTAGCTCGGTTCCTCTTGGATAATCACCCTAATTCACTTTTAGACATGAAAGTAAAACTTTTGGAGGGAAAGGGATAGAAGGAATGCTTGTAAGGGAAATGACTTAAAAGAAAACTACCTACGCGGTGATGCACCGAAACTAGGGTTTGGATCTTAGTATGTGGGAATGAAATCAATGAAAGTTTAGGTCTATTAGGTCACAACTTACTGAATAGGCTTGCATAAGTGTTTCATAGGAGGGCCTAAAAATAAGGCACAACTTATGACCTGCAAACAAACATTCACTTCTACAACTCGGTGTAGGATTGAGACAAGACTATTAAGGGGGCTGAGGTATACCCACAAGAACATCTAAATCAGATCAAACACAGTAACACAAAAATTGTAGAAAGCAAGAGGGATCAAGAACCCTGAAATAACATTGAAAGCATGCACATACTTTGATCTAATAAGAGATAACCCAAACAAGGAAGCATGAGGACATGAAGGATTGTCAAAAAATACCTCTGCAATGTTTGTATTATCAATGGGAGAAATACAACTATATAAGCCAGAGGGTAGAAAAAATGCCACGGATGACCCTTAAGAAAAGATGAATTTTCTTCTACAAATTGTCCAACTCCTCTTCTCAAAAGGCTCCAAAACTATATATACATACTCAACTGCACACAGGCAGGAGTCAAAATTAACCTAACTAGGGTTACAGATCTCCAATAGTATCAAACCCTAAAGGTACACTGATTACTCATCATGAAAATCTCTGAGAACACCAGTCATCATATCAGATCTTTCCTTTTGTGTGTTGATCCTATACTGAGCCCTCCTACAGACACAACAACCTCGACCTATCTACCCACTTGCAACTCCACTAAGCCATGAAGGCTTCAAATCTGATCTTATTTCCTTGGAAGAGGTACTATTTGAAAAGGTGGTTCCAACTCCTTCTAGCACTTCCTGGCATGAAAATGCGACACAGTACCCTACAACGCAACCAACGGTCACCTCCATCACCATCTCAACCACAAATGTCCTAAGAATTCAATTCCTAAGCTAACCGATACCATGCATGGCTGAAAGAATGCAAAACCCTAGCAAAACCAGCAGAAAGCATTTGAATTTTGAAATGTAATGGCTAGCGGCAAACTTTAAAATGTAACCGTCGATGAAAAACCCTTCCCGAAAAATGAACGGTCGTGATGTGCTGAGAAAGAACACCTAAAATTCCCCTCTGACAAGTCAACTACCACCGTGGCAGTCAGCAACCAATAAAAAATGAGCAAATTAGCATCTCTGACAATTCACTGGACCCACATCCCTAAGAACACCATCAGATGGCTGTTGCTATACCGCTATGATAATGATCAAGTACTTTGGATCCCCGGTATAATGACAGCCGTGAGATCTAACCATGCTTTACCCTCTTTAGAAACCCCTGACCCCATGGGCCCACTGACATCATCCATGTTGCACATCAAACAACCAATCAAACTGTGCCATTTCAGATACACGTAGCAACTTTCTGACATCGGACCCACTACTTGAGATACCGATCTAACGGTAGGTGTATGATCTCGTAGTCCCAAAATATTCCTTATGCTTTTATGCTAGCCACTAGATCCTTACCTCCTAAGACCCCTCTGACAATAGACCCATGACAAATCTAGTCATCACCACACGGACCAACCAAATTCAAGCATGTCAGTAGGAAAGGACCCACCGATAGACCCTAGAGATAAAGCAAGATCCATGGCCATTGCAAGATCTCAAGCCCTGACACAAACCCTTGAGAACACACACCGGTCGCTGATCCTCTGCAGATGTCAGAGCTTCTGACTATTGAAAGAGGCCCTGCCCCATTGACACATGCCGAATCACAAGACCGCTGATGAATCAGGAGCTGCCAAATAGGATGAGGTGGCACCGATCCCACTGACACATCGCAGCACAAGAAGAAAAACAAGATCGACAGCTATCGCTATACTGCCAATCGTAACACATGCGCATCTTTGGCTTGCAGAATGGCGAAGGCTGTTAGATCAAATCGACACTTAACCTCGGGGCAAAATATTTATGTGCCGAGACTTAGGAAAAATAAACCATTGGACTTAGGGATTATTTTGCGCACATGCAAATTGGGACAACTTAAGTTGCTGAAAAGGTAACATAAAAATATAACAAGGCTTAGGGCTTATTTGGACTTTTGAACACCAACAACTAGTTTTTGAAACTTTTCAACTACAGACCAGGGAGTAAAATAAATTGCAGAGGCCAGAGAACCAGGTATAAATTCATGAAATTTTTTGGGGTGCTAGACATGGTAAAAACAAAGGCCTGGGTATGGTTTTTTGCCAAATTTGAATGCATAGGGAAATTTGGGTAACATTAACATATCTACAGACTATATAAAATCGATTTAATTTGGTTAAACAAAGAAGGTGCTTAACATTGAAATGTATGATTTGTTAGAAATATTATATGTGTGTTCAAAGGATGTAGGCATCATGATAATTGTGAGTTTTAATATTTCTCTATTCTAAAATGAAATATATGGTTTTATTTTCTTGAGATATCCTCTAATGCTAAATGAGATGGAACTAAAACTATTGAGATGTGTTGTACTATTGTAGATAGGATTTTAATACATCCTATGTTGTATACCCATGCTTGAACTTATGATGTCATTGTTAGCATTGACGTACGTATGTTAAATTGAAAAAGTCCATTACTCCTAGAATTTTTACTTGATTAGATTTCCTCTAGCTGGGCTGTCTATCCTTCATGTCAGGAAGGATTCTGGGAAAGCATTACTTCTTCATGGTAGGATGGAAATCCACTCCCATAATAATCTCATCCTTGCTGACTTTTGTGAATAGGTTTCTGAAGATTCTTGCAAGATGGACTTTCCTTTACAGTGTTATATGCTTCTTTGTATTCAACATGGTGGTATTTGGTAATTTTTTTGTATACTTTTAGCATTAATATGGAATTACATATTTTATCTAATCTTTATCTTTTAATGATGTGATTCAAAATTTGGTCGAAAAACTCTTGGGTTGTTATCCTGACTTGATAGTATGTACTTGCTTGTACTTGATGGGAAATATCTTATTGTGACTCTATTACTACATTTGAAAAATGGTTGACATTTCTCTTACCTTTGGACATAGGTATGCTTTATCATTTCAACAGATGTGGTCATAATTGTATTTCTTTTAAACTTATATTATAGGGAATCTATTGGTATTTTATCGACTTATGCATTTGACCCTTGACTTTTGGACTGACTCCTTAGATTATAAAGATCATTTGTTGATGTGGCATTTGTGTCATAAGTTCTATCTTTATAGCTGACTTCAAGGAAGAACAAAGGACTTTATGAAAGAAGACGTGTGATTAATTGAGCAATCAAATTCATTAAGAACACAAGTAGCATTCCATTCAAACTATGTTGCTTGTACTTCATGGATTGCATATTTTAGAGATGAAAATGTTTGATCGCTTTCCAAGTTTTATAAAGTAATAAATGGTGTTTCTCCTATTTGGCACTTGGCATTAATAAGAAGTGTTAAGATGGTAGCTACTAAGAGATTATCAAGTTGTAGTTTCAGAAGACTATGTTTTGGTGTTTAAAGAAAAGCAATTGTTGACTAGATAAAGTGAAACAATATTATATATTAATGGTATCTAATTTTAGAAAGGAAGTAATCTAAAAACATTATATTCATGGCACACCATCTCAAGTTGGGAGCTTAGGAACAAGGTATGGACATCCATCAAATCATCATGAAGGTGCATTTTGTCAAATGTTACAACTAGAAATGTGCTGGTAGATATGCATGCTAAATTGGAAGCACAAAAAAGGTGTGTACTGTTTGACAAAATTCTTCAAAGATATGTCATCCATGGAATGTAGTGATGACATAAGAACAAGGAGCAATAAATTATCTAGTTTGAGGGTGAGTTGATGGGCACGATGCAACATATTTTCACCAAGAGTCATCATGTGCCCATGCCCTCCTATCGATGTATTATGTCCTCTATTATGTGCACTATGTACTATGTTCGCTTATTTATCTCTGCATATCAAATGTGCTTTGATTTACTTTATTTTTATAAGTATGATATGCTAGTTATTAGATAATTTGTCTTTATTTATATATTGATTAAGTGTGAAATATATATATCTATATATATTTGTGATGACTAATATATTATTATTCTAATTTAAATAATAGATTTTATATTATAAATTATTAAGTTATTTAATTTTTATTATAATTTAGATATTATTTATAATATATAAACATTAAAAAATAAATTAGTTGTATCTTTTTAACTTTGTAAAGAATTATTGATTATTTGTAATAATTAAATTAAAAAATTATGTAATAACAACAATATAATTTAATATTTAAATATTAATTATATTATAGCATATTATTTGTATTATTATATTTAATTAATATAATATGATAGATGAATTATGAGAGAGAAATTTGTATATATTTAAATTTAAATATGCAGTGATTAAATGAAAAATTTAATATTCTGTATATAGTATATTTAACATTTACATATAATGTATCAATTGTAGCTAGCCAATTTTACTTAACAATTTTTTTTTAATTTGGATTTATTATGTTTATTAAATAAGGGTTTGGATATTGCATATTGATACACATGTTTTCACTTAATCTACCACCATAGGATAACCTTACCTAATAGATAATTTTAAGTCTTACTTGATTTATGTTTTGATATATTTTCTTTCATTTCCAAACATCCTTATATTATTTTCTTTCATATTGTCTATTAGATATGCATATCATTTATCCATGAATCTCATGATGATCAAATTATGATAGTGATGACTGGATGATTAGAGAGATTTAACAATATATATTTTATTTTATCTTTTTTAGATAAAATTGACTAGCTAAAATCAATACATTATATATAAATGTTAAATTTATTCTATATGCAATATTAAAACTCTTATTCACATTAAATATTTAAAATTATTATAAATGTAAAATTCTCTCTTGTAAATATTTATCATATTATATTAATTAAAATAGATAATACAAATAATATATTATAATATAATTAATATTTATATATTAAATTATAGTACTTCAAAAAAATTAATTTAATTATCATAAATAATCAATGATTCATTACAAATTTAAATATACACAACTAATTAATATTTTTAATTTTTAATATATTATTAATAATATTTAAAATATTATTATAATAAAATTAAATATCTTAATAATATAATATTCAATTAATAATAATAATAATAATAATAATAATAACCACCATCACAATAATATATTATAATAAATATATATTAGACACTTAACATGTATATAAGCCCCAACCACCCCCTTTCATCCAAGAGGTCACCCAAGAAAAGTCCCCTTCAAAAGTTGACAATCCCACTCAATCCCCCTCCCAGTCTCTCCAAGAGATCCTGGAAATGGACCTTGTCCCTAAAGAAGGGTAAAAGCCGCTAGAGATGCATGAAAAATCCTTTTAAAAGGGTGGAGGACCTTGAGGAATCCCATGTCTTAGAGTCCTTGGAAGCTAAGGAAATTAAGGAGATTGACAGTACCCCTGAGACCAAAAGGAAGCCCCAAAAATGGAGGAATCTAGAAAGACAGGTCAAGTTGGAAGTGGATTTGGGGGGCTCTGTCCACCGTTCTAATAGAATTGCTAAGGAGAAATGAAAAACTAGAATTAGGGAAATGACTTCGAAGGAGAAGTCCCTTTTGGAAAATGACACCTCTGCCACTGAGTCGATTCAGGGCTCTTCTAATGATCACCTGAGCTCGCACAGGATTGGCGCCACACCCCCCTGAACCCCCTAGCCAACTATGGAGATTCCTCTTAGCAATACCCCCACCCCAGCCTCCCCCCATGACTAACAGAACAAGTCCCCCCTACTGTGCACAACTTTGTAGCTTTGGATACTAATGATAGGTTTAAGGGCTCCCTTAAGTTGAAATTCTCGAAACTGGACAATGAGATCTTAGGCCTCAAATAGGACATGCAGGACATCAAAACCTGCATCATTGATACAAACAAGTTCTCTCTCAAGGTCATGCATGGGTCGGTGGTGACCCTATGCACAGTGCAAGAGAAGTTGGTTGGAGGCAAGCTGGAGGCAGATGAAGACAACAAATACCTCTTCCTATTCCTGCATGAAGAGTGGGTCGCGACCCTGATGTCCAAACATCTAGGTAGGAGATTGTAGCTTTCGTTGCTTCCATGAGGTTTTTGTTTTTGATCAGGCATGTTGGCCCTAGTTTTTCTATGCTTCTTTTCTTGTTTAAGGTTAATTTTTCTAGTTCTCGGTTTAGCCCTGTGTGGCACACTGATGCAAGGCCCTTCGTAGGTCATAATCTCATATAGAAACTTCCGGAGGTCATAACTTTTGACTCAGGTCTGGGTTTTTTGCTAAAAAAATTTGGGTGCATGCCTCAGGTGGTGGCATTTGTTTTTCCCAATGATCTCAAATTGATTGGGGTCTATTTTAGCACATTTTCGGGAGCTGAAAGTTTCATCTCAGGCTCCAAAATTAGCTTTTAGTGTTTTTTCTCTACTTTTTAGAAAGTGCCATTTTGTAAAAAATTTGAGTTTATATTATCAAATCTCGGATATTAGTTGCCAATTCATTCTAACTTAGTCAAGGGCATGTTTAGGGAAAATATCAACTTTTTAGGTGTTGTTTCAAAAATTACAAAAAATGGCAAAAAACACCTCTGGAAAAAAAATGCCAAAAAGGGTAATTTTTGGATTTCTTGTTTTTTCTAGTTTTTTGGTTACTTAAGAGTTTGGAGCGAATTGTACAAGAAGTCAATGATGAATGAACAATATTGAAGGTTTCAAATCTATGTTTTTATCTGGTAATTGAATTTTAATGTTGACAGAGGACTGTGTGGTACATCATTTTGGTATCAGAGCAGGAAGATGGCTGGGAGAGGAAGAGGAAGAGGAAGAGGAGGTGTCACGCTGAGGCAAATATTAATGATGGATATGCAGAGGAAGATTAAACAACTCAGTGAGTGAATAGATAATCAAGGAATACAAGGAGGGAATGAATCTGATGAAGAGGAAAACCGAAGAGGTGCTGACGAAAATGAAGAAAATACAGAAGAAAGGTTGGAAGAAATGAGCTATGAAGATAGAGTTCTCAGGACTTTGGAAGGAAGACTGAAGCAATCAAGATTGACATTTTAGACTATGCTAGTAGTCTTAAGCCAAAAGAATTAATAGACTGGTTGAACAAGATGGGGAAATTTTTTGAATGGAAGCCTATGATAGAAGAGAAGAAGATGAAGATTGCCTGCACAAAATTAAAGGGACATGCAATGATATGGTGGGATCACCTCCAAAAGGAATGAACTAGAAAGGGAAAAGAAAAGATTAAAACATGGAGCAAGATGGAGAAAAATCTCAAGGAAAAATTCTTACCCGTGGATTATTCACAAACCCTCTTTCCCAGGTTCCAGAATTTGAAGCAGAACTCGTCTTCAATGCAAGACTATACAAATGAATTCTAAAAACTATCCATGTGCATAGAGCATCAAGAAAATAATGAGAAGATGGCTGCTAGATATATGAATAGCCTAAAATTATCCATCCAGGATGAATTGAGCATGCATTGTGTCAACAGTATGGAGGAAGCCTACCAGCTAGCCCTAAAGGCTGAAGAAAAGCATAATAGGAAATATATCCAGAGGAATAGAGGTGGTCGAAGGGGTACCTCAACTCCATTTTGGGGAGGTTATAATAATGGTCGGGGAGATTCTTTTCAAGGGTTTGAAAAAAATATAGACACCAAGAAAGATCCTCCAAATCAAGAAAGAGGAAGGGGATTTTAGAGAGCACGAGGCTACAGAGGTGGAAGAGGCTGGGGAAAAATAGAGAAGGCCTTTCACTTGTTTTAGGTGTGGAGAAGAAGGGCACAGAGCCTTTGAATGCTCAAATTATAATGTGCCAGAAAGAAAACAAGGAGGACAATCTAGAGTGAACCTAGTTCATCCAGAATTCATAGAAGCAGGAATAGAACAAGAAGTCCTACCAAACGTGGGAGAAACTCTCATGATGAGGAGATTGATGATCATTCTAGAGAAGGAAGAAGTCCCTGTAAAGAACTTTGATGATTTGTGGCTTCTAAACAACATCTTTAGAACTAGATGCACTTCCGACGGAAAGGTATGCCAAGTTATTATTGATGGGGGTAGTTGTGAGAAATATGGTAGCTAGGGAAATGGTAGAGAAATTAAATCTACAATGTGAGAAGCATCCCCATCCTTAATGTATTCCATGGTTTAAGAAAGGAAATGAGGTTATTGTTGATAAAAGATGTCTGGTTAGGTTTACTATAGGAAAAATCTATAAGGATGAGATATGGTTTGATGTTATTCCTATGGATGCTTGTCATATTTTGTTGGGAAGGCCATGGCAGTATGATAGGAAGATCATGCATGATGGAGAGAAAAATACATATACCTTCTGGAAAGATGGCTCTAAAGTGACTCTCTTACCAGTTAAGGATGAAAGGAAGAATGAGACCATGTTGTCTGGAAAGGATGTTGTCAAAGAAATGAAGGTGACAGGTTGCTGCTATGCTTTGGTTGTAAAAAGAGGAGAAGAACTAGCAGACATAATACCACATGATGCAGTAAAGATACTAGAAGAATTTTCTGATGTTATTCCAAATGAGCTACCTAATAGTCTCCCACCAAAAAGGGATATACAGCAACACATTGATTTTATTCCTGGAGAAACTCTTCCTAATCAAGCGGCTTATCAAATGAACCCAACACAACATGCAGAGCTCAACAAACAAGTAACAAAACTAGTTGAGAAAGGCTTGGTTAGAGAAAGCATGAGCCCATGTGATGTGCCTGTATTGTTGACTCCAAAAAAGGATGGAACATGAAGGATGTGTACTGACAATAGAGCAATTAATAAGATTACTATCAAGTATCGCTTTCCTATTCCTCGTTATAGAGGATATGATGGATGAATTAGCAAGGGCCAAATACTTCAGCAAGATTGATCTACGAAGTGGATACCACCAGATTCGAATTCGTGAAGGAGATGAGTGGAAGACAACTTTTAAGACTAGGGATGGCTTGTATGAATGGATGGTTATGCCATTTGGGCTTTCTAATGCCCCAAGTACATTCATGATATTGATGAATACTATCTTACGACCCTACATTGGTAAGTTTTTTGTTGTTTATTTTGATGACATCCTAATTTATAGAAAAAAACAAAGGAGATCACCTACAACACTTGAGGCTCATCTTGAGTGTACTAAGGAACGAGAAGCTCTGCGAAAATTTAAAGAAGTGCAGATTCATGCAAAATAATTTGACTTTTCTGGGCTTCGTCATTTCTGAAGATGGTGTTCAGATGGACCCAGAAAAGGTCAAGGCAATCCTAGACTGGCCTAGTCCATCCAGTATAACAGGGGTAAGGAGTTTTCATGGCTTGGCAACCTTCTATAGAAAGTTTATTCAAAATTTTGGCAGTATTGTAGCGCCCATAACAGATTGTACGAAAGGAAGGGAATTCACATGGACAACAGATGCTGAACAAAGTTTCAAATTCTTGAAGAAAAAGGTAACTAAAGCTCCTATATTGGAACTTCCAAATTTTGATAAAGTATTTGAAGTAGAGTGTGATGCCTCCCATGTTGGAATAGGTGTTTTTCTTAGCCAGGTAGGTAAACCAATAGCTTTTTTCAGTGAAAAGTTGAATGATGTGAGGAAGAAACTATTCTACCTATGATTTCGAATTTTATGCTATTGTTCAAGCCTTAAGGCATTGGAGGCATTATTTGGTCCCACAAGAATTTGTATTGTTTATAGATCATTTGGCCTTGAAATATGTGAACGCACAAAAGAAATTGAATAGTAGGCATGCTAAATGGGGTGTCTTTCTTGCAAGGGTATAATTTTGTTTTGAAGCATAAGTCTGGAAAGCAGAATTAGGTTGTTGATGCCCTAAGTTGGCATGTTACACTAATCACTACAATGGAAACAAAAGTCATTGGTTTTGATTCTATTAAAGTTTTGTATGAGGCTGATGCTAATTTTTGGGAATTATAGAGCAAATTAAAGAGCCAATAGCTAGTCTTTCAGATCACATGAGAGGAGAATACTTTATGCAGGATGGTTACCTCTTTAGAGGAAAACAACTTTGTATACTAGGTGGTTCCATGAGGGACAATATTATCTGAGAATTTCATAGTGGTGGTTTGGCTATCACTTTGGGAAGGACAAGACAATAGCCTTGGTTGAAGATAAATACTACTGGCCAAAACTGAAAAGGGACATTACTAAGTATGTGGCAAGGTGCAGAATCTGTCAAGTGGCTAAGGGTCACTCCCAAAACATAGGCTTATAGACACCTCTACCTATATCCATCGAGCCATGGATAGATGTGAGTATGGATTTTGTATTGGGGCTTCCCCACACCCAGAGAGGTATAGATTCTATCTTTGTAGTTGTTGATAGATTCTCTAAGATGGCTCATTTTATTACTTGTAAAAAAACTAATGATGCCACAAGGATAGAAATTTTTTTTTTTTCAGAAGTTGTTAGAATCCATCGCATTCCAAAGATTATCACATCTGACAGGGATACTAAATTTTTGAGTCATTTCTGGAGGACCTTATGGAAAAAGATGGGAACATAGTTGCAGTTTAGTAGTGCCTATCATCCCCAAACCGATGGACAAACTAAGGTAGTCAATCAAAGTTTGGGAAATCTTTTACGGTGCATTGTTCGTGATAAGCCCAAGCAGTGGGACCTGGCATTGCCTCAAGCAGAGTTTGCTTACAACAGTTCTGTTAATAGATCAACTCGAAAATCTCCTTTCCAGATTGTATATGGTAAGAATCCTTAGGGTGTTTTGGACCTGGTACAACTCCTTGTGCAAGACCGAATTAGCAATGATGGGGAAGCATTTGTTGAACACCTTCAACAACTTCAACAAGATGTGAGGAGTAAATTGCAAGATAGCAATGAGTGATATAAGGCTGTTTCAGATGTTAGTAGAAGGAGACAAATATTTAATGTAGGTGATTTGGTGATGGTGTACTTGAGGGGTGAGAGATTTCCCACTGGCACATATCATAAGCTGAAATACAAAAAGATAGGTCCTTGCCAAATCTTGAAGAAGATCAATGATAATGCTTATGAGGTTTGTCTACCAGATGATCTAGATATTTATCTTGTCTTTAATGTTTCTGATTTATATGCATTTCATGGAGAACTACCTGAGATAACTAGTACAGATGAGGTGGATTGGCATCACCACCTTCCAAGCAAAAAGAAGGAAAAGATTGCCCACATTCTGGACAAGCAGTCTACAGTCACCCGGAGATGGTCAGTACAATAGGTACCTAATTCAATGGGAGGGATTACCTGCAACAGATAGGACCTGGATCTCAGAATGGGAAGTGATGAAATTGGACCCCACAAAGTTGCAGTAGTTCATAGACAACCACTTGCAGGAGCTGCGTTCTGTTAAAGAAGGGGAGAATGATGCACGGGCCCTCCGTAGGTCATAATCTCATACAAAAACTTCCAGAGGTCATAACTTTTGACTCAGGTCTGGGTTTTTGTTGAAATTTTTTGGCTGCATGCCTCAAGTGGTGGCATTTGTTTTGCCAATGGATCTTGGATCGATTGGGGTCCATTTTAGCACATTTTCAAGTGCTGAAAGTTTCATCTCGGGCTCCGAAATCACCTTTTAGTGTTTTTTCTCTAGTTTTTAGAAAGTTCTATTCTGTAATAAATTCGAGTTTATATTATCAAATCTCGAATATTAGCTGGCAATTCATTCTAACGTAGTCGAGGGCATGTTTTAGGAAAAATCTCAGGTTTTTAGGTGTTGTTTCAAAAATTACCAAAAATGACAAAAAATGCCTATGGAAAAAAATTGCCAAAAAGGGCAATTTTCAAATTTCTTGTTTTTTCTAGTTTTTTGGTTACTTAAGAGTTTAGAGCAAATTGTAGAGGTAGTTAGTGATGAATGAACAATATTGAAGGTTTCAAATCTGTGTTTTTATCTGGTAATTGAATTTTATTGTTGATAGAGGACTGTGTGCTACATCACACACTCTTGTTAATATGCTTGTTACTATCTTCTTAAGATACTTTGGTTCGATATTTTTGAAAAGAACTGTTATTTTTGTTTTTGATAGAGGCAGATTAGACACTAGTTTTTCTACTGACTTACTGTTGATGAACTGCTTATGACTAGTGCTATTAATATGTTGTTAATGTGCTTCTAGTCTTACTATACCTCGGGCCAGCACCCTCTTGCTACTTTTTTCTATCAAAATCACACACACACACATATATATATATATATATATATATATATATATATATATATATATATATATATATATATATATATATATATGTACATACCAAAAATGGCAAAAAATACCTGTGGAAAAAAACTGCCAAAAAGGGCAATTTTCAAATTTCTTGTTTTTTTCTAGTTTTTTGGTTACTTAAGAGTTTAGAGCAAATTGTAGAGGTAGTTAGTGATGAATGAACAATATTGAAGGTTTCAAATCTATGTTTTTATCTGGTAATTGAATTTTATTGTTGATAGAGGACTGTGTGCTACATCACACACTCCTGTTAATATGCTTGTTACTATCTTCTTAAGATACTTTGGTTCGTTATTTTGAAAAGAACTGTTATTTTTGTTTTTGATAGAGGCATATTAGACACTAGTTTTTCTACTGACTTACTATTGATGAACTGCTTAAGACTAGTGCTATTAATATGTTGTTAGTGTGCTTCTAGTCCTACTGTACCTCGG